>JAHZNF010000726.1:0-20687 GCA_027744215.1 Troglopedetes dispersus
GTCATTTTCAAACCAAAAAAACACAAAGCAAGTTAAGGTTCTTCGTAACAAGAACAATTCTTGTCCCTCTTTTCTTCTCCAGCATAAGAAAACCTGCATCAATGTGGAAACAAGACTGCATGCACACATGATACCTTATTTTTTTCCTTTAGAATACATTAAACTTTTTTAACTAGACATTCATCTTGAAAAAACAAGACTAGTTCACGGCACGCCCTAATGCAGTTTCCCTAACTAGTTAAATAAACTTGTCAAAATTATATATTAGAGAGATGAGAAGGGGAAACGAGCGAGGTGGAGAAGCGGAGATCTCCGAAAAAAATATACTCAAAGGGAGAGCCCTGAGGCGGGCTTCGACCGTGGTTCTTGTGGTTCAACAAAAAAAATATATTTTAAAGAAGTCTTAGCTCAACTTTTACAATTTATTACAATGCAACAATCACATAAAAAAAGGTCCACACCAGTTGTTCTTCTTGCTTATCGAGATAAAAATGAAACAAAAAAAACTGGGAAGGAAACACGGAGGAAAATGTTCAGGTTGAAATGTTTCAAATGACCAGTGCAAACAAAATGGTCACAAGTGCATAGTTGAGGTTATTATGTCTGTGTTGTAGATAAGTCTTCCATAATATTTTCTCTTCCCATTATACCAAATTATATGTGCATTGTTAAGTAATTTTGTTCCTCTTTGGATGATTGTATACGTGTTAGGCCAACATATTATCCTAATGTAATATGTATTCGAAATTACACTTGTGAAGCACGAAGCATACGTGGATTTTTGGGAGCATTAAAATGGTATTCAAAAAGAAAATTGAGTGGATGACCATCATTTCCACACACACACTCCTCATGAATAAGTCTCTTGAATAATGGACACATTGAAGAAGCAGGGAAAATATAGGCGTTGTTGTAAACTTTTTGTAATACATTCATATATATGCGCACAACGCAATACCTCCATCACAATTTTCGACGAACGTGTCTGTGAAGGAAATGTAAATAGAGGAAGAAAATTGTTCTACAAAATCGTCAGGGTTGAAAAGGGAGCTCACTTTTCACTTAAATTGCTTTTTTATTGTGCCTTTCAAACTAATATTAAGCGCTCTTCAAAGTATTATTCTCCACAAAAAAAGAGAACCCAAGTCCAATTGAATACCAATTTTTGACAGGCTTGTGCAAAAGGTATTTTCAAACTTTTTATAACCACGCATACTTGTTAACCCTTTCTATGTACATATTTTCCCTTTTCATCTGATTACCATTTAGAAGATCATAGATAGATGTTGGATTTTGACGGGCACAACATTCCTCTCACATATAATCAACTCCCATTACAAGTTGGAAAACCAAACAACCAGAAGCTGTAATGTAACTTGTGTTAAGTAAACATGGGCCACAAATCGAGCCAAAAAATGTTCCAAGTTTATTATTATTATTTAAAAGAGGAACAATTATATTTTTTTGTAAAAAAAAGGGAAAAGGGTAAAAACAGGGTTATCTTTTGAAAAGTATCCTCCTCCTCCTTATTCTTCTCTTTTTTCTAATGAGGTATAATAAATGTTTATAAAGATGAGTTTTAACGTATCTGTTGTAAAAAAATTGTACAGTTGACTATTATGACTTGGAGGGTCCTCCTGCAAATAGATGTAGACATTACACATCAGGGCAGTATATGTATAAGTACCTCCATAAAAGCCATTCTCGTGAAAAATGAGGGATGATGGACGGTTGAAAAGTCCAGTGAAATGGTTATTTTTTGTGTATTTCAAGTGAATTGTCAAAACTTTGACGTGATCGCGTTTAGATTCATTTTCTTAAAAAAAAGATACCTCACAAATATAAATGGTTACTTCTTAAGAGATGCAAATGCATTCAGCATTTTTTAAAAGAAGACATAAACTTTTTAAGTCACACTGAAAATCTGTATATTATATTATTTGTTATGATTTATCTTAGTCATTTTTTTCACTCTTTAAGTTTTTTGAGTACCAAAATAAAAATATCCGAAGGGAAAGAGTGACAGGCACAACTCTGACGAGATGCCTGCTGCTTTTCGGGGTAACCCTTTTTGTAAGAAATATATTTTTTTTAAAAGTTAGCCACATACTGTGACCATTCTAAGGCTGTTCTTCTTTTTGTAAAAAGGAAGCCGGTAAAGTGAAGTGGTGCACAAGAAGAGATGGTATAATCTCGTCCATTTTCTTTTGTATAAAATTTTTCCCTGCTGTCCTCATGTTGATAGTCGTCATGTTATCATCTCTGAGAATGATGCGGGATGGTGATGAGATGGTGAGAAAAAACTTATTTCAGAGTGACTACAGGAGCTGAACAACCTTCGTCTCAAACATTAGTTAAAAAAGTGATCCAGAATATCCTCCTGGAATTGTACTACAATAAAAGCCCGACTTTTATTTGATAACCTTGTCTCAGAAGGAAATATAATTTTTTGTGTAATTGGGAACAAAAATTTTTGTTAAACCCAGGGAGCTCCTCATTCCGGTGTAATTTTGGGAATAAATTGTGGCCCAGCTGAGAGAGAAAGAGTTTGTGAGATAACCGCCGAATATATCGACACCAGGGATGAGCCAGAGGGCCACAGAAGAAAAATAATAATAATAATGCAGTTTGTGTGTAGGTGTGCACCAGTTGTAACTTGTGACATGATAGCAGTGGCTCCCAGAGAATAGCGCTGCTCCATCGATAAAACTGTCAAGCGGGTGAACAAGTTGTCGTCTCTTGCCCTTTTTTCTAACTTTCATTCCTCTTCTGGTCACCACTTCTCTGCTCTCCCTTTTCAGCTTTGTTTTTTTTCTTCTTGACGAGGAACATTTTCTGGGGAAATGATGATCATCACGCTTACTTACACTCGTTGGCTCGCTCCGCCGGTGCACACATACAAAAAAAGATTCATAACAGTCGTTTGACTCGCACTCATTCCCCTGTAGCCAGGGCGTATTAACAAAATTACACGGAAAAGAGTTGAAGACGCACAGACAAGTTTTTTTTTCTTTTCAGAAAAAAATAAAAGGAGAAAACTCCTTTGGGGATGGTTCTTAAAATGTCTCGCTTTTGTCGTGACGAGTGTGGTTGACGGGCCATATAAAAAAGTTGGAGAAAATTACGGCTACCGGAGGACACACAATTTTCAAACTGATGTTGACTACAGCAGCACAAAAAATATATATCTGGAAGAAGTGAGTGGCTCACAAATGGGTACACACATGGTGTGACTCTGCTCCTGTGTGACAACTTTTTGTTCATGATGATGGCTCCACTAAATGCTGATATTTTGTCATCATTCTTCACAGAAAATGTAAGAATGCTGGTTGTATTTTTGCGACTTACTCAGCCACCTTTAATTTTCCTTGATAATCTTTTCATGTTATAAAGAAAAGGTGAAATGATGGTGCCAAACAATGGTTATCCTGGTGGGAAATTTTTTTATATGTGCATATTTGAAAGTTATTAAGAGATCGTCCTGTGTGAAATTATACGTGTGTATAAAATCTCAAGAAGTATATCTTGGGTCATTCACCAAAGAAAAAGATGATGGATGAGGTCTGTCTCCTTTCTTCTACGTTCTTTATTAACACATTTCCCAAGGATTTTTTTACACACATGGAAAGTGATGACCACAAACTGAGACGCAGCTTAACTGGAAAAAAAAACTTGATCTCTTTACTTTGCATACATAACGCTCTCCTGCAATGTTGAGAGAAGGTAGCTCGTAATAAAAAGGCAAGCTCCTCTCCACATGGAATCCCATGTGATGAGAATATTGATGTCTGATAAGTTCTATGAGAGCCCAGAAGAGACGCTTTCTTCTTTGCCAAGTATTTAAGGAACATTTGTAATTTTGTCGAATGCACCTTTATAAAATGTTAATTGGGCATAAGAAAAGTCGTCCTTTCTTATAGGAAATATCATTATCATAGTTGTCGTGCTCATAATCTTTTTTTTCTTGTGACTGATTGAAATGTTTGCTGGTGGTGTTATAGATCCTTTTGTCCCTCAACTGAGAAGAGAGAAGAGCTTCTTCGCTCAAGCTTTTTTAATCACAACAATAATAGTCAACTGGTTGTTGTACAGAATGCATAAAATTGTTTTCGGGGGATTGGTACATCGTTAAAGCGTAAAACAAGGAGAAGCTTAGAGCATGGAAAGGAGTGGAAAAAGTGAAGATCCTCCACTGAATAAAATATCAGTTTACAAGTGGACACTAACACGAGACGTGTTAGTGTCAGCAGCATGTTGTTGGGCGCTTAATCTCCAGAAAAAATCTTTTTTTCGCATGCTATGTCATTTGTACCATGTCATAGCTGCCAAACAAGCCATGCAGCAACAAATATTAGACATGAAAAATACTTCAAGTGGAAAAAATATATGACAAATGTGGCTCATCAAAACGCACAACGAGCCATGTGCCTTGTTCAAGAATCTTTTATTATTATTTTTATACACACAAAGACAATGTGTCACGCTATCTTCAATTGATATTAAAACTTTGATAAGGAGAGACGTTGCTTTTTCGTGGTGATGGTGTCCACAAAAAAAAGAGGAAAATATGTTCATGTAGTTTAGAACAAGTAACTTTACTGGTGTGAATTGCGTGTGTGCAAAGTTGAAATAAAAATATGCAGTGTGCGTCCCGTTCGCACACTTTTTCTATTATCATCTTACAATTTTTTTTTCAAGTATCAAAATACATACATTGAGATGTCTATTTATTCCAATCTTTTCTTGTCTTAAAAAAGTTGAATCATGTATGAGGAAAGGAGCTATTCATCATTTTTTGTATTAACCAATTTCACATGACACATTCCTATAGAATAAAAAAATTCTGCAATTCGTGTAAATATATATTCTTTCTGAACTATTTTGGTCGAAACTACAAGCTATGCTTATTGCCACAAAATTAATTTGCTTTGGATAATCATATTCTGCATTAAGACCGTTTTATTTTTTAATATAAAATAGCAGCATGCCAAAGTATTTTTTTAAAACACCCTATTACATCGAAGCACACACACCAAGTGTGTCTACCACCACCGCAATTTGTTAAAAGAAGTTTCTTTTCACTAGCTCACAGTTTGCTCACGCACACTCACCAAGAATTTTGATATAGTCGTCGTCTTCCCAGTCATCTCATCTCACTAGTCGCAAAGCAGGCTACTTTGTATGGATGAGGTGAAGTGGGAGATGGTGAAAAAAAAAGTTTTTTCAAAGTAAATGCATACAAATTGCCGACAAAAGTATGTTGAACGATAAGTCTTTCAGAAATAACTTAGGTATACGCACATATATTGTTTCGGATAATGTAGTGACTGGTCATACGTTGCATTGTTAAATAATATAATACATTACAAAAAATTCCAATGTGACCCTTGGACCCTTTATCACAAGTGAACATCATTATTTTTTTCCTTGGTCGTTTCTATTTTCTGCTCGCATGTGGATATCTCTTTGCACCGTGAGTGAAAATCGCTTTGTATACATATACGTTCCAAACCGATTGGTTTCGCTGATAATGCCTGTATTTTATTTCTGTAAGAAGAAACTAACAAGTCTATCGAAAACCACTTCATGTCCTGCATTCTTAATAGGTTTGTTAAGTTAAAAATCTTGCACAAAAGGATAAGAAACGTTTATAACATTCTCATTTATGAATGTACATAACCTTTAGTGAAGCCAATAAATCCCCAAGATTGCATGTTAAACTTCTCCATTTAAACACGTAATTGTTCCTGCACAGCACACATTAACATGTGAACATGGGTTTTTTGTCTTAAAAAGAATTCACAATTAAGTATTATTATTACCGCAATTATGAGCAGTTTGATGGAGGCATTGGTGTGCATGTGTATATAATGGAGCAGGGAATTGCACACAAACCTATTAGAAATACCAACCTAGACAACTAACTGCCTCCTTCAGGCTTTTATTATTATAGTGGACCTATAAAACTTTATTGGCAGAAAAAAATATAAAGGTTGGGTTGGTTGCTTTCTCAAGATTTGTTTTTTTTCTCTTGAAAACAATGTGTGCATGTGTTGTTAACAATGCACTTTACCATAAAGTTAACAAGCCCGGTTCGATAAGCAACTTACTTCTTTTTTTTCTACCATAAAATAATACTAAACGGACTCAAGAAGCTTTTCTCAATGACTACTCCTTTTCAGTGGCCAACAAAAAATAGTGCACTCACTTTTCTCTATTAAACGGGACCATTACTAGTACAAGCGCTTATCCAATTTAAAATATTTACCGGGTGAGAAAAATGGCACTTTCGTATAAAAAAACCGTGGTGGCTCTTTATTGCCTTACTACTTTTTTTTAAAAAAAAGTTACCAATATTTTTTGTCTTATTTTTTTGGCAACTCAGCAGAGGAAAATATAATGTCTCATGAGAACTTTTAAAGAATAGAGGAAGCACTTTTACGGTGAACATATAAACCTAATACATTGTTCATGCTCTTCCTAATAAGTAATGCATTGAACATGACACAAGGCTTGAGCATGTTGCTGCAGCAGGCCATTTCTTGGCACAAGGAAGAAAAAACTTTTTGTGTCCACACATAACTTACACTGCACCAAAAACACCACTACTGCAGCTACGGAGTCTGGGAGAAGGTGGTGGTGGTTACTAATAAAGTATTTTTTTGCTCGTTCAGGTTTGTTTGGTGAAAGCGATTAAGAATGCATGCCGGCAGCTCTCTAAATCTTCGCGTATAATGCCTACCTGGTTGGCTCCACAAAAAAACTACGAATGTACGCACTTCACCACATTTTTATGCCTCCATTTAATGTATAAATATTTTCTACGGGTTTTTGGTCGATGGCTCCACTTACTTATCAATTCACATATATGTAATGTAACATGGTTTCATTTGGATTGGATATCGTGAATAATAAAATATACCGCGTAGAATTTTTTTCTCGCTTCCTCGAAACTGAATAACAAAAATGTTGCTCGTATTGAGTTGACAGGGACTACCTATAGATAAATGTATACATTTTTAAGTAGTCATGTTCAAGCGCCAATGTCCGTTTACATTTTCCCGCTGCTGTCTCTACAAAAATTAAATGCGTCCTCGTCGCCTATCAATGTGCACATTATTTACAGGCGTACTCGACGAGAGAGGATATTGCTCAAGCATTTATACAAGAAGGAATCAATGTGTGTGTGTATAAATTTAAGTAGCATATTATATGGGCTCAACGAGACAAGAGTTCTTGATCGGAACCTCCTTCTTGCCGCTCCATTGATATTCCAAGCATCCCGGATCATTTATATTTTAAGTGCTTATGCGCTACAAAGCTACATGGCCACTTTCTACTCACTTCCTCATTTTCAAAAAGTCCAGCAAAAAGCGGTGCTTGCGGACTACATGAACTTCTGTAAAGTCGACTGGGAACTCTGAATAATTCAAGGAAAAATGGGAAAAACTTGCTCACTTTATCAATGTGGCAATATCAAAAATATTTTATTTTAGCACTAAGTAAGATTGCTCAGCTAACCCATGATAAGCCCAATGATAAGTTCCAAAAGAATTATTGTAAATCTACCTACAGCATAGATGAATGATTATCCCTTATCCCGGTACTTGTACTTCTCTTAATGAAATGATAACCGTTTCAAATTTATCATGTTCTGAGCTCCTACTAATTTATGGATGGCGCACGGCAGGTAAGATTATCCAGAGGAATGTTATTGCTTTTTCCTGACTTGTTTTTCCTGCTTCCCAGGGGTGTATTTCATTATTGGGAGCATGTCGTTCATGTAATTTTGGGAGGATAGCATAATCCTGTTAAACAGAACAGTTTAATACGATTAAAAAGCAAAGTTTGTTTTGGCGCTTTTGTGGAGCTCCCTCACGATCCGAAAAACAACATTAAAAGCATTCATTAATATTGGTGAAACCATGTTGTGTATGTTTTCTTCCTCTTAGATTGACTCACTCTGTTTGTGTTTTTTTTTTGGAGAAAACGTGTACAGCAGAAAATCGAATCGCTTTTCGTATTCAAAAGAGGAAAACTGACGAAGAAGAGAAAAGTTTGTGTCTGGAGCAGCAACTTGTTTTTGTTGTTGTAGTTCTGCGTTTTGGAAAGAGAAACTGCCATTTGGAGACTGGGAATTGGTAAATTATTAGGGAGTGTATTGTTTCAGAGTGACTTGTGTCTCTTTTGTCTCCATTTCACTCATTTTCTAGTCCACCTGCAATTCAGTTTTCTTCAAAACGCTGGAGCTGAGTGAGTGACTAGATAGATGTAAATAATGATACGCAATGAACACACTATTTTCTCTTGTATTTTCTCTAAGAAGAAAGGAAAAGGAGATGAGGGTAATAATGGAGACGGAATAATAATGGAGAAGGAATATGAGCACATTGGGTGGTATATAGAAAGAATATATACGAAATGATAAGCTTATTTTGCGTGCAAACTTTGCAAGGAAAAGGGAAGAAACTAAGACTTGAGAAAAGGAATGGGAAACAGATAGAAGCTTGGAGTGGGTGGATGGAGCATCCTTTTTTTGAGGCAAGATGTACTACCATGAACCATGATGAGAGCAACTGAATTACAATGTGTGTACATACACGAAAGAGCGAGAGAAAATCTGTGAGACAGGAAGAAGCTGTCTCTTGTCTTCTTCTTTGCATTCCCCATTTCTTTTCCTGCTTAAAAAATTCTTGAGACTGTCCTTTAAGTTTCCGCTCTTTTTTTCCTGGCTTATCACAAAAAATGGTTCTTTTTAAGGGAATAAGGTGCATTTTGCAACAAAAAAAATCTGCTTTCATATACCAGCGATTTTTTTTGTTCATTGAATGTAAATGGTGTTGTAGGAACATCTTTCAAAGTGAAAGGAAAAGCACGCCCAATGGGCATAAGTTTCAGTTTTATTGAGTTAAATGGTACTTTGGAGGATTTCCAAAAATACAAAAGGCGATTCCACGAAAAAAAAGAGAGGAGACTGATGGTTATCTGCAGTGCAATGGTGCACTAAACTGAAGAAATGCCCGGAAGCTGGAAGAAATAGATTTACTGCGGAATCCCTCCGCATAACAATGTGATTCCATGTATTATTTTGGGGTGGAAAAGGCAAGGTGATTGTATTACTGGATTTTGGGAGATGTATGGTGAGCACATTATCATTTTATTGTGTGTCTTTTTTTCTGAGGGAGATGTATGGCCACACATGTATTGTTCTACGCTTCCCTCCTCCCACGAAACTTGTCCAGCAGAGACCATGGAGCAGTGACGGAGTAATTCAGCCGGGGCTTATTAATCAATTCCATGTTTCCGCGGATCGTTTAAAAAATGTCGGGAGAAGCATTATATATGTACTATGTTCTTATCCATAAAGGAGGCTTTCCTCCACGCATAAATTATATTAAAGTGCATTTTTATAGAGTGAGTTGGCCATCATTCAAGGCGCATTACTGAGCTAATAAATTACCACACAAGTTGAAAGCATTCGGCTTACGTTATTGACTTCAAAGGGTATATAATGCTTATCATTATTAATATAGTTAGGATTATTATGAGTATATAATATTGAACCATTTTTCCTGTGATTTTCACACAAAAAATGGGAATGAGATGCGTAGGGAGAAAATTAAATTTTTTTCAAGGAGCAAAATTCAATTTGGTGACTTCACTCTGGATGATACTCCATAAATGAAAATTAGCATCGATAATCATTTCTTCTTGAGAGCCCATTCCGCTTCACTCTTCTGAAAAGAAGAGGAACAATTTCTGAGTGACACAGAAAAGAGGATAAAATTCCCTCTGCTACGATGTACGCATGTAAATAAGTATAAATTAGGTTCTCTCTAGTCAAACTTTATGTGACAGTTGTGTCCATGTAGTTTTGCATGTAGCACGTCCATTATGGCACTGAAGGGACTACCACTGTACACCACTTGAAAAAATAAATGTATGCTGCAATAAAAACGTCCATGAAACAATGATCTTCTTGAAAAAAAACTTGTGTGTGTGCATAAGTATATCCTCCAGTGTAAAAATGTGGATCATGGAGTGTTACAGAAGAGATATGTAACTTTTTTTCACGAAAAAATAGAATCCTCTCTTGATCCACTTGACTTACTCGGCAACTGTTCAACTTGCGTATCTATGAACAATTGCAATAACACTACGTAACCTTTTCACATTATGATCACAGACACACAAGTTGGAAAGTGAAAAACTTTTTTTTGTGCGAGGAACACAATTCTATTTTTCGTGACTCATTCGAATCCATTTTTTTCTCTTGCAGAGCAGGCAAAAAAAACAATTGAACTTCGATCGAGTCAGATTTTTTTGTGTGTCCTCTGTTCTACTGGATCCATGGATCCTTTGGGACCAAAGAGAGAAAAAAATGTGTTACAGTAGCCATTATTATATATTTTCCCGAGCAATGCTATTCACGTACACAACATTCTAGTTAAATGGAACTGCTCCACATAACATTACGCAATTGTTATTATTATGCAGTTGCTCCAGCCTACCATCTTTTTTTTGGCTCACTCGAGACAAAAAAAAGTGGAGCTTAAATACAATAAAAATGAATTTACTTCTGCTGATCTATATATTCCCAAGTTTTTTTTGTCCACACCACTTGAAAATAATATTGTTAAGCGCAGTACGACTCCAGTCCTTTTGGTGGAGCAAGAAAGCCATAAATTGGATGAGGAATATGGAGTCAGATTGTGTAGTAAATAATGATGTTAGATCAACGTGACAGCTCGAGCTCTGGCGAACCATGGAATATCCTCCGAGGAGGTGAAGGCACAGGGGGCCTTCTAATAATTATTATCTTCTATTGGAAATCACTCGAGCGAAGTCCACCTTTCACGCCTTCCCTAACAAAAAATAATAATACCAAGAGTAGATCCAGCTTTAGGACAACTGTGACGAAGAAAAAAGTATGTGTACCAGGAGGACACCAGGCAACACTGCCCCATAATTCAGAATCTAGTTAAGTTAACTACTCCATTCTATTTACTATTATTGTTGCTTTTAAAGGAAAAAAAGACGAGGTCCCTTAATAAAATAAAAAATTGATTGTGTGTGTGTATGTGACTAAAAGTTGGAGTGATAATCATGAACAAGTTGGGCAATGTACCAGCAAGCTGCGATAATCATAACATTTTATCGTGGAGAATAAAGCGCAGTGAGTGAGCGAGTCTCCTATTTTCCTTCTCTCTCCAATTTCTTCATTATCCCCGTCCAGTCATCATTGTAATCATCTCTTGCTCCTTTTCATTTCATTTTTGTCTCCTTTGTCCTCCTCCTCCTTCTCACAAATCCGCTTGGATGCCTGCAAAAAAAGGTTCACAAGACTTAGATAATCACATTTTTATTCTTTGTGTGTCCAGAAAAAAAAGGACACGGGCTTGCTGCCACTTCCATAATAATCATCATCACAGTAGTATAGTGTCCTGGACGATGGCTAGTTCTATTCTGTTTTGATTTTTTTTCTCGTGTAACAAAAAATTAGATAAGAAGAAAAATGCATCGAAGGCTGTTCAACAAAACGGCTGCTTTATTTTCTCTCTCTTTTCTTCATCTTTTCATTTTCTCCTTTTCAGACATCATAGGTCTTCCTTGGTCGTGACATCCATCCTTTTAATACAATACTCTTCTCCTGCATTCTTACTTCTTCCTCTTCTTTTGAAGAGGAGCACAAAAATATATATTTTTAACTAAAGTTAATTTGCAGTAAAGGAAATGGAAGTTTTTTTTCCTTTTTCTCTCCACTCATCCGGTTTTTGTTCCTTTTTGTGAGTCAAAAAATTTTGTTTGGAAATAATAGAAAAAGCTCTCCCTGTGAGTGAATAGTTAGTCAGCACAGTTCTCTCACTTCTCCTTTTTTTGCCAGCCTCCTTTTTGTCAAGATTAGTTTTAAACGAAAATTGAATTCATTTTGGAGGATGGAGCAAAGAAGAGAAGAGAAATGAGGAGTGCACAGGAGGAAGTTGTACGTTTTGTTTGTGTTCAGAGAACGTGTTGAACGTATCCTTAGATTTTTTTTTCCTTTTCAGAGGGAAGAATGAATAGAAATATGTGTATGTATGCTAGGCTTATCTTTCGTTTTTTTCACAACTTCTCAGCTTGAACAAAATGGGTACGTAAACTACAACAGTCATCTTGAACTTTACCTTCAAAAGTTTGAGTAGGAATGTGTTCCTCATAAAAATAAGATATTCTCCGGGTGAACATCATCATCACTCCTGATTATGGTGCTGTGCACACGCACTCCGTCACAATACTCAGCTAACAAACTTGTCAACTCTCACAGCTTCCTCCTCCATTTTTTTTCTTGACTCCTGCTCCTGTGTCAATTGTAAAGAGAGAGGAATAAGTTTGTACTTGTTTAGACTTATTTCAGAGCAACTTTGAAGAGAAAACATGGTACACAACAGATTGAGATACACCATTCTTTTGGTGGAATGAGCCAGCAACTTTGGGCAACAAAAAGTTGTCCTTTTTTACAATAAAAAACTCAAAAATATATTTTTTGAGCTTTGCCTCCTCCTCGTACAAAAATAACTTATCTTGCTCAAAGGTACCATTGTGGTGAGAGGAGGTTTCCCAGAGCCATACTTTACTTTTTCAAGTTTTGCGGTTATCTTGTTGAAAAATAAGGATTTAAAATTAGTTCTACACTATTCATCTAATTCCACAGTTTGTAACTAAAAAAGGTCTTCACATACGATTACGTATGTATGCGTGTGAACTCGTTTTCTGATGAATCATTTCCTTCCTTATCATTTATTCACACAGAGTTCATTTTTTTGTTGTCCGCACTTGAACTTTGGTCCTCCCTTTGCAAGTAGTAAAAAATATTTAGGCATAAAATTCAAAGCTCCTTGTGTTCAAAAGGAACATAAAAATTGTTGAAGTGCTCGAAAAAATTTTTCAGAGAAGGTTATCAAGGAATGTGTTCCTATATTATTTATGTGTACCCTCTGGGAATTTTTTTTATTCTGACACTCCGAGTTCAGCGTTGATAAAGAGATCCTTAGTAATTCATTGTGTTTTTGGGTGGCTCACTTTTGATGGAAATATTTTGGTGGAGGTTCAGACTCTTCTTCATTTTTATGACTTGAAGGAGGAGAACGAGGGCGAGTTCGACAACAAAAAAAGAATAGAAAAAAAGGTCTCCAGAGTACCCTTGGTTTCCTTCACTTTATCATTAATTGCTTAATGACTACATAGTTGAAGGAAGAATATGAAATATGAAATTCTTACGTACATTCCAGCGTGCGTCAAGCTGTGAAGTTTAAAGAAGAGCACAATTTATGGACACAGGCAAGGCAGGATATTTTGAGTTTCATAAAGAATTCCTTTTCATATTCCTCTCGAAAGCTTCATCTGTCGATAATGATGTCCTCCAAAGAAAAACATCATTCATCATTCTTCCATTTCCTTGTCGAGTCCTCCGCACAGCTAAAATAAGGAAGAAACAACGTTAGTGAAAATGGGCAGGACTATTATTTCAGCAAGGAAAACAAACAAATAAAATAAAATAAGTTGCGCACACGAAACTAAGTAAACCTGAGAGGAGCATATTTTTGTGGGTTGGAGACATAATTTTCTTTATGTCTCGCGAAAGAAATTTTTTGTTTGAAAGTGATCTTTTATGCGTGTTTCATCTGATGAGTGTGTATTTTACCCGCCCGTAAAACAAACAGTTTTCATTTTGTTACCTCATTTCACAAAGACAGACATGAAATCTTAAAAAGAAAAGTGTCGTGTTTCCTATAGACGTTTTGGAAAATGGAGATGCATGTTCTTAAAAAAACCACTACTTCATTTGTCTTCTTATCTGTCAAAAGTATCTTTTTTCTGACGTGTTTTCTCTTCATTGTTGAAAATCTGTTTTTGTGACAGTGGTCATTTATTACCTTTGAGCTAACAAATGACTTGCTACCGTTTATGGCGGGATTTAGTTTACACACCTTCTCATTTCAGGAAAAACCCTGCGATTCAGTCCTCATTATCTCTCGAGAGTCTCGAGACATGTAGTTGTTTCATTTTTACATAAATGTCTCATGACGCCATGAAGTTATGTGATCTTTTTAAATGCGGAGAAACAGTATTTGTCATCTAAAAAACGCATTAAAAGAAAAGGAATAAACATTTTTCTGAATTTACTTGAGGACAGTAGAGATACGAAATCAGCGAATCTGCAGGTATTGGTTAGCTCACCAGCCCAAGTTGACCACACTTTCGGCGTCAAACTTTACAATTTCATTGCTCCATTTAATAAACATTGTCGGATAACCAGTAATTCAACTAGCATAGTTCAGTGTCCACCCTTAAAATATTCAAAGCTGAAACTAACTTGATTAATTTATTCTTTTAGTGAAATTAACTGACAGAATGCATCCGCAGTTTTTATTGTTTGGGAAATCCAATGTCCCAATGGACTCATAAGCGTAATCCTGAAATATCCTCCATTTTACCCGAAACCCAGAACAAAATGTTCTCCATAAGTTCTCAACGATATTATTATTACACAATGGAAGAAAATAGTGGGGCACGTTTTTGTACAGATAACAACAAAGGAAAGTCAGGGAAGTGCTGGCTATTTCTCTAATATTCTACCTCATGAATAAACATAATTCTGGTGCAGATAATACAGTTTTCCGTAGTTGTCATTATTCAATGAAAACCATTTTGTAAAGTCAGTCTATTCTTATACTTTCCCTGCGGAAACGTCTGCTCTGTACAAATACTTACGCTTGTTATCAACATAATCACCATCCGTCCTAATTACGTATTCAAAACAGAAGGAAACGTTAGATGTGATAATTGAGGCATCCAAGCTCCATAAATTGTTTAAAGCAATCAAGCCTCGGTCCGTCAACGAGCTGCACACACAAAAAATAAAAGTACAATGCCCATTATTATTTTAAGAAGGTCCACATGTGTCTACGATAATAATAACAATAATCATAATAACGTGACTGTCACAATAAATAAGGGAAAAGGCGTTTTTTTCTTCTCTCTTGGCAAATGCACTCACTTATCTTGTGCTAGGCTTTGCCAGCTGGAACAAATCTGTGAAAAAATACTAATACTTTTAAACGAAGCTCCATTTTGAGTTCCACACATCACATGCATACGTGTTCATTCAGCACTACTTAATGGCCCAGTGGGAGGTTGATTTTCAAGTTTAATGTTAATCAGACGCGGGAAGGGGGTCCGTCAAAATTTTTCAACCAAAGTATACTTAACCTTTGTAACTCAAAGTCAAGGGGTTCATTTCGCCTTTTTTCCCACTCACACATAAATATTATCTCCTCTCTACAGATAGTCGTTCCAATAGCTCGCTTGAAAAAAAAAGATTTTCAGAAGTATAAATTTTCAGCACGCTCATTCTCAAAAATTATTTACTATCACGGTTGAGCTCACTCGGTGAAACAATTTTTCTTTCCCCCAAGCCTACATATATTTTTCTGACCCACACAGATATTTTGTCAGTCACTCATTCATTTCACGCTTATTGTCGGCACTCCACTCTCTTTAGCAAGCTTTTTTTCTCAACTCTACTTTAATTCCGCTACGTATCTCAATCAAAGCTGTGGAGCTCTCTCTCTCCAACAGAGACGTTCAAAAACGTGGAGACCACGACACAGGGACTCCTGTTACCGCGAGGTTTGAAAAAGCACCACCTCAAAGGCTTCAACTTTTTCCTTCATAAGTTCAAATAATAATACAAAATAAAAGGGGTAATATTATGGATGTGTGTCCAGTTCACTGATGCAAAACAATAGGGTAACTTGGAATTATCCAGAGTTTTCACTAAACATTTGTCCACGAAGATAGAGATATACATTTGTATATTAAATATTTTATATGAGAAGCTTTCATTTTCTTGGGATGGTTCAGTTCCCCCGAAAATCATGAATAAACTACATCCATCCCATCAGATATGATAAAGGATGGTGTCCTGCCCAGTGAGCATGTCTTCCCGCAGCAGCAAACATTGTTTGGAGAAAATTGTTTAAATTATCTTGTATTTTCTCTCTCGCTTACTCCTTCTCCCTCTTCAAATATTATCGCCGATTTCATCAATTTTACTTCGTCGAAATAGCTAAGCAGAGCGAAAAGAGGATGAAGAGGAGGACAAACAACAGCAGGTCTTTTCATAGCTTAATGTGTAGTAGTAGTAGTTTGGAGTTAGCCTAAAATGATAATTTGATGAGGACGTTTTCCCAAAAAGAAATTCTAGAGAAGATGCGTCTGTGTGTGTGGTTGTATGTCTTTAATGGTATGCAAGAGTAGTTTTGGATTGTTTGCTCTTAAATTCGGAGCCCAGCTTTTCAAGAGTATTTCATGTGGAGGAGACTTGGCTGAAATATGTGTGTACGATGTGCGAAGATGATAAAGCTAAAGCTGTACTATTACCCGGGAACGTGGAGAGAATGAATGAGATGAGTAAGGGAAGTGGGAAACTGCTTTGATCAGGCTGATCTCCACCAGTTTATTTGCATAACAATCCAACTCGATTGTCACCCACCCAAAATAACAGGAACCAGCAACTCTGGATAATATTATTATTTAAATATGCTGGAGCAAAGAAAAAAAACTTCATCAAAATAAATCCTTGCGTGTGGAAAACTTGGTATTTATTTACTAACTCATTATAATGAACACAGAGATATGTTCCTACAAATATTACTTCTTGTGTCCACCAAACAACATTGCGTACGGATGCAAGCAAGCATCCACATCACTTCATTTGTATTGTGTCAAAAAATTATCCAGATGGCCATTTATTCAGAGAGAGAGAGAGAGAGAGAGGCGTATACAAAATGAGTGCGTATTGAACTTTAGGATCATTGGTGTGTACTTCCTTTTGCTTTTGGTGCATTCAGATTTTTATTCATTTGCCGGTTCCACTGGTTTTTTTGTTCGGAGGACTTATCGCGTGTTAAAATGCAAAATACTTTTGTCACAGCAGGGCTTCTTGAAAAAAATGTTTGACTGACTCAGAGAAAACAAGTCACCTCACACCAGCGCTCTGATACAAGTTCACGCCCGACCAGATCCAATAAATAAAGAGTGAGTGTGGAGTGATGATGATGATAAGGTGAACTCTAGTGTGATGCATTTTTTTCTACTTCTTGTTTGAATGAACTCATTCATTCCAGCGAGCAGGAAAAAATATTTCAAACAAACAAGGAACGTCCATAAAAAACATGAATATCAGACTTCACTCAAACATTTGCAATGAACTTGTAAATGCTTCTCATTTGACACTAAAAAAATTCTAACAAACATGGAAGTGTAAATGTACAAATGTTTTATCTTTATTATCGCAATGCTCATGATCACTGATCACCATTTATTTTCATTTTTTGAAAAAAAAACCTCCCCATTTATGGAGCAGTCATCCATGAAAATACTCCACAAACATAGATCACACAAGGTTTTCGAATTCACCATGTTTTTTGTTACTTGATAAGCTAGTTAAAAACTAAGCTGGCAGAACGTAAACGAGAGAAATAATCATCTTCATTTCCAGAAGCTTCGGTGCACTACTCCATCACAGTAAACAATTTTATTTGTATGCAAAATAAGGCATAAATTGAAAATTGAAAGGGAGTGTTTCAATTTAAGGTTGAATGCACACAGCAATACTGCCTCCATAAAAAATCAATACGGAATAGCTACGGAATATAGTAATAAATGAACTGGCGACGATGTTTTCAATGCCGCGTCTATTTTTTAGCGAGAAACCATCCCACCACTTTATTATTGCCTGTGCATTGCCCATTTACGCTTTCGGTAAAATTGAAGACTGTTTCAGGAAGAAACCAGGAGCAAGTTACTCTACTCTTCTACAATTTATTTCTCTCTGGAAAGGATTTTTTTCTCTAGAAAATGTTTGTTTTCCTTTCAACCATGAAGTGAAGACTGACTGGTTGCAGCAGAGCAAAAGCAGTAATCATTCCAGTGTATAGATAGAAAAAGGTAAAAAAAAGCCCGGCGCTCTGGCAGTAGTAGAAGAAGAGAGGAGCAGTTCTCGTTTTGTGTTGAATAACAGAACGTGCTTCAAAATGGATCATAAAATGCGCACAGTGCAATTGGTGCTTTGCCTGAGAAGGAGTAGGATGCTGATTTTGTATTTTGGCTGAAAGTGAAATGTAGCGGATTTTCCGGTCTTAACTTACACAAGAACATTATGCACACAAAATGTATATTATAAAGAGATTATTATAGCTTGAGCATAATAAAAAATGGATAAGCCTTAGTGAAAGAAAATTATTCCAGAAGCGGACTGTGAAAAAAAATAGTGTGCAGGTTTCATGTTGGGAATGCTAAGCATTTATAGTTGCATCACGTGTGGAACACTGCCATGATAAATATTATGAAGCTCGCTGGATATTTTCACTTTAAAAGACTGGCCACACTGGCTTCAAAATTTTCGGTGTAAAAAAATTCGTTGGAATTTTGGAATGCGTGAGTGTACGTATGTGTATATCGATGCACCAGACATGCAAGCCGAAGTAGTTTAACAACGTAGGCAATAAGAAACGCACATGGATCATTGACGGGTAGTTAAGCCAGAAGGAATTTTGGAATCCAGCGTATAAATTTCACCGCACGTTTTCTGTTCGGAAAAGTTGAGGCATGTTAAGTTGAGTGAAATTGTCCGTGATGATGACGAAGGCCACTATTAGCTTGTCAGGAAGCTAGAGGGAAAGAAAAAGTGAAATGTAACACATTGGTCACTGTCCAGCAGGCTCCGTCCACGCACCGCTCCATAATCCATATGCTCGGCTGGTCAAGCTCGGTTCACATTTCATGTTGGAATCGACAGCACCAAGGATAAAAATACTTATACCTTTAAAAAAATAGGGAGCCATTTGAAAGAAAACATATTTCAAGTATGGCACAAACCGGAGAGCGGTAAAAAAAGTGGAAAGCAGGAGTTGTGTTTGAAAAAAAAGTGACACACGTTTTCGGCTGACTTATGGCGAAATTCCGAAGTCAGCAAAATCCCGATATTTCATGAGCTCTTGACATATGGTCATTTGCTGGCCAATAATCATGTTGTAACCAGGTCCACCTCCACCTTCACTACTCACACATGAAACATGCCTACATCGCCTATCTGGCCTTTTTTTGACCCTCTGAAAAAAATATTCAAAGCGAGTACTCTCGCTCTGCTGCGCTGCACCAATTTCCTATTCTCCTGCATACACTGTTTCAGAAAAAAAGCTAAAAACTTGTGATTGTCGAAAAAAAACCGTCTTCCCTCGTTATAAAAGGTTATAACTCAAAAGAGAACCAAAGGAAATAATAATATAGGAGACAGGCTGGAGTCAAAGGTGATAATTATCTGGAACAAGTCCATTTCATCTTTAATTGCTACCCTTGCAATTTTACGTACGCACAGACGTCGTTAAATAAACACGCATCCGCGAGGCAAAAAAGACGAACAGAAAAAATCTGATTAGGCACTAAACCTTAGTATGCATGCGCACAATGCTCTTATACTACAGTGTTTGGAACATATGCATATGTAAATGCAAGCTTTGGCTCGAAACATTCCACCTTTTGAATATCTTCTCACGAAATCAAGCTATAAATTTCCTTTTCTTCTTTGGTGGAACTACCCATTCCTTTTCTTGTTTTCTTTTAACACACACATCTCATCTTGCTTGCTTCATTTCTCACTGAAACAGAAATCGAACATAAAAAAGATGCAAATGCATAAACACTGTTTAAAATAAAATAATAGGTTTGTAAACTCATGGAGTTTTTTCGGTGCTGTGATAATCACACCAAAAAATCTTATTCCTTCAATATTTTAGTTGCTCAATTGACAACAAAAGGAAAATTGAAGGAGTTGTGTTAAAAGTGTTTTTCTTGCAAACCCCGTGAAGAGTAATAAAAAATTTGAGGAGGGATTTCTCCTGATAAGTTGTGAATGAAAAACTGTTCTTGAATGCATTAAAAGGAACATAAATATTCACTTTTTACTATGCACTACTATACCATGTTAACCTTACATTAGTGCAAATAATGCACACAAAAATCATAATAATAATAATATGTGCTGACGAAGACATTAGTAATTTTTGCCATTGTGAAACAGAACATATGCGGGTATATACTCACCACCATGTGTGAGCTGAGAAGTAAGTAATAATAGTGGAGGAAAAAGGGGTTCCATTTATGACGACTTTGCACTCCGACAACAACTGCAATAAAATTATTACGAGTATTCTATGCTAAGATTTTGAGAGGATAAAATGTATTCCTCCTTTGTCCGAAAATTTAAGGACGGAACGCTGGGGTAGAGTTACCTGTTCAATGAATCATCATCATATATGTTTTTCCTGTGAAAGAATAACAATAAAAAAATAGAAAAGGAATACATACTACAGTAATCGTGGGCACGATATTTCCTTATGTGTGTACTTTGTGTCCAGAATATCCATCATATTTATTATTTTTTGTGAAAAGAAGTTATTATTACAAAGCTGATTATTAGATAGGTACTCAAGTAGAAGGAATAATACACTTCTCCAGCAAATTTTCTGTTTTTGTTCCTTTCTATTGTAGAGCACATACGGAATGATCAGTACTGATAAAAAATATGGTAGGAAAATTTTTATATTTCATTTGTTGCGGGTAATAAATAAGATAGTGGAGGAGCA
>JAHZNF010000727.1:0-22525 GCA_027744215.1 Troglopedetes dispersus
GGTTGATTTGTTAAGAGAAATTTCGTTAGTAACTTTGTCACAGATGAATAAGGTGCTTTGAAAAAATCTTGATGTTCGGAGGTAGGTCGAGATGAATCTTTTGCAAAACAGTGAAACCATAAATGCCATGATTTTAACTGAAACGCAAAAATGTGGTTCTTTTGAAAAAAATATAAATGGCAGGATTATGTAGCAAACGCTATTTCGACTTTACCACATGACAAGTAGAAATAAGTAGTATAACCTCGGGTTGTCAACTGACCAGATATGCCAATAAGGTGGAAGTGGATATGGCAAAAAATTGTAATACCCATTTGAAATTTATCCAATTTACTTAAGAAAAATACTTGTGTTTGGTTAAGACTGACTTCCCAAATTCAATCTTCATTCTTAATGTAAATTCATAGTTACCATCAATTTAATGCGCGCAATCCCGAATTAATCTATTATCAGAAGTGCTTACTTAGCCGTTTAGTTTCAGTGCACACTTCAGTTTCCCTTTCAAAATGAAGTGCTTCCACAGGTTTAACTAATAATAAATAGATAAGACATATTATTGCACATTCTACTAAGCTGCTTCCACAGACTTTAATTGCCACTCGTTTAAACAAGGCGAAGACTGGCTACTTAAAACCTCATGTGGGATCATTCGATCAATCAAATTATGGGTTATGTATGACATTACTTATTTACCTCGATAACTCATTTATAAATCACCTCGCATTACGTGTGAGTTTTGCTATGAATGTATATCGTTCAACTGCGAACTTTTTTAGTAACGAAACTGATGCTTGTTTTGTGCACCACCAGCAAGTCATGAAATGTAGAACTGCAAAATATTGGATTTTGTGAAGTGATGATGGATAATGTGCTCAAATGCATAGGTGATCAGTCCAACACGCAAACGTAAAGGTAAAATTACCTCATGCCAAAGATAACCTGGCTGCCAATAATATTCAAACTGTAATTTATCATGATTCCAAGTATTCTTCTTCTAAATATAAGTACGACCATAACACGAAGACTTTTATCTGCCGGATGAATTTCAGTATATGCACGCGATATTGCATGTTGGTGTTACTATGTATGTAGGTAGTGTCAAAATAATAATACAATACAAGTTCCCACGCAATATGGCCACAATGCTGAGTGTGCAAATTTTGGAATTTGACCAGAGATGCCCGAGTATCCCGGTCAGTCGAGTATTCGGCTCCCCCGAGTGTAATCAGGCAGAGTACTCGAACTCGGCCAAATTGAAAAAATACTCGACCGAGTCTTTCATTCGTAATTATTGCTGTTTTTTTTTGTTAAAAAAAGTGAGTCGCATTTTCGTATTCTTTTATTCATGGTTCTTCAATACATATATTAATGAATATAATGCGTGATTTTTTTTAACATTTCGTCCTAACAGCTGAAAACGCTTCATGGATCTGTCGGGATTACATGATGTGTCGGAAGTGTGAAACCTCTTGTGATGACGTCGGAAGCTTATCCTTTTATCTTGGTTTTCGAGGAAACACCAAATGCAAGTGATAATGTCTCAATCGTAAGGGTACATTGCAATACAACATCTTACGAGACATCATGAAAATACCCAAAACCAAGAAATTATGGTTGATAATTTGGTAGTCTCTTTATGACTGCAACCTTTATTGATTCCTTCATTGTGCTTTCGACAAGTTTCTCATATTTTATATGCTGGGAACACCAGTCGCTCGAGCAAAATTACGTACAATGTAAACTACGATGATAAACACAAGTAGTCAGTATTTAGAACCATGTTAGCAGTCACTTCCTTTAAAACTTGACACTCGGCAGAGCACTCGGCCGGGTTTTTAAAATTATGGCAAATACTCCGGACTCGGCATCGGGGTAATTTTTAATGCTCGGGGCATCCCTGGTTTTGCCAAAAGCATTTACATATATTTACTACCATGAAAATTACTCCGACCATAAACGACATTCCAACTCATATTGTGAAGTAAGTCACGGTTATGGCAAGAGCCTGATATAGAGAATCAATTAGAATTTTTAGATACATAGGTGTATATTACTCAACAATTAAGCAAAATAGAAACAAACTAAATTTCCGCTTCTGCATTATTACATTTGCCACGAGGGAGTATGTGAACACAATAAGTAAGGAAACACATTTGCGACTTTAATAGCCACCACATTAGGCTCCAAGTCGTGCAGGTACAATTGCATGTGCTCCAAAGGGATTTGGCATTTCTCGCGAACAATCCATCTTGCAACGCAGCCCTTGACTGAGGTCGTTAAAGTGGGCATGGGTGGCCTTGACATTCTAAGGAACTCTTCCAGCTTTCCTACCTGGCTCACAATGTTTGCCGATAAGAGAAGAACCGCTGAGGTATTGCAAAAGAAATACGAAACTCGAAGGGAATTTACCCAACCACTGTTTCCTGGCCGAATAAATATCTCATCTAAACTGGTGGAATAGAAGAGATGTCGACCACCAAGCCAAAATATGTTCCAAATGCTTTGTTGATCAGGCAAGCCAGCTCCTGCAATGCTTTGTAATGCTTATCAATTTTAATGCAGTGACACATAAAATCCTGACTGCTACAATTTTCACCGTGAATCTTCCAACCTTCCGTGATATTTTGAACAGCAGTAGAAAAGGAGCGGGCACACGACGACAAGGTCAGTGAAGCTGCAAGAACGAAAACGCTGTCCGATGTTGTGTGGAAATAAAGCAAATCAGCAGATCAATTGGACCGTGTCGTCACGACACAATTCGTATTAGTTGCACTAGTTGTGTCAGCTTTTAAATCTCTAATATTATTTCCTTGTAATTCCATATAAATGTCCAAATCAAATGAATAAATGCTATCCTGATGAGCTAACTCAATATAATACTGATATGTTGACAATAAGGTTTTAAGTAAAAATTATGAATGCATAATATGTAAATTTAGAATACGTAAATAATGACGTAGTAGATATCGTTTCATTTCGGAACAAATAAACCGTTCGAGTCACGCAACCAATCAATTTCCACCATCCTTTGAAGCTCCAATCTGCAATGCGAATGGATCGGAAGCCATTTTTTGCTGTGATGAATCCAAGAACTGTTAATGTGCTGTACAGGAAATACGCGAGAGTAACTTTCCTTCGACAGTTGCATTTTGTGATGAATTTTCCATTTTGTGCCATCATTTCGAATTTGATTGACAATTGCTATAAGGTTTGTTTGGTTCCACCAGAGGTGTGCTACAATTCCTGCCTTCTGAATCAGCTGTGTAACCACGAATGCTATCTCAAAAAATGCACCAGGGTTTTCCAAATCATGTATTGTTGCGAGTCGCGAAATTGTGACTTGAGTTTGCAAGAAAATTAATAGAAGGGAAAGTATTCCACAAAATACTTTCTGTGGAAGAAAACTTTTCACTGCAAAGATGTCCCGCTTTCCTTTCCTGTCGTAGAAAGTTGACAAGCGAAATGGACACAGACAAGTGTAATAGGAGAAATCTAGAAATAGTTTAAGAATGTATGCGGAGTTGTGTTCTGAGCAAGATGGTTTCTTTCTTGCTAAACTCATTATATAAAGGAAATTGTAGAAATGTTCCCAAATCAGTAAGTTTATAGTGTGGTTCTCAATATTCTAGATGAACATGTTAGTCGTCCACATATCAATAATGTACGTTTTTAGTTGGTTGTATGATGAATATAGCAAATGAAGTAAGATTATCTACTCATTAGAACCTAATTATTAAATTGATGCATTTTATGAAATAATTTTCTATGATTGACCAATTATGGGTGTTATCTCTGGCAAATCCTTCATATCAGGGTGTGGTCTGGTCAAATTGGAATATAAACTATTTTACGCCAAAATTTTAATTTTGGTGGCAAATTTTAACATCTCCATGATTAAAAGTAAATTTTATCTTAAATTTAAAGTAAACGTTAAAGCTTAAGCAGAAAGAATTTTAAAAATAATTATGAACTTGTCCGTACATACTACTACCTACCTACGTACATTATCTTTCAATTTTATAGCTGAATGCTTAATTGATAAGGATATATTTATTACATAGGGTGATGATATGTACGCTGCGTGACGGGCTCGTTTTCACTAATAGACTTCTCATCAAATCTAATTGTATCTAAGCTAAATATTTATTAGAGAGACAAACAGTGGACCTTATGTTTCGTGTGGTAGACGTTACTCCGGGTGGCCGTCAATTGCCAAAAATGTGTAATGCAGAACCTGCATATTATGTACCAATGAAAGCGCCTTATTGTGCCTGGAGCACATAAGTAGTTTCCAATTTGACCGTTATGCGTATTTGTGCGCAACATGTCACGTTATTTTGATGCCCTGGTTTGCAGATTGTAGACCTCTGAATGTTTCTAAAATATTTATTCCATCTTAATTTTAAATAAAGCACTTGTGTCCAGTAACTCAATACTATGTTGTAATCCCGATAGTTCAATTATGTGTGAAAAAAATTCTTGAACGACTTTGATGGTTACGAGAAAATTCATGATATGTATTACGCGGATAATGCTGCGGAATTTTCCATAATATTTGAATCAAGGCACATCAACATTAGGTTCCTATTTTATTTACGCTTCTACTCATCATTACCTTAGCTTAATCATTTGCTTTGCCAATTTAACTGTTTGTAGCTATTTCCTGGAGATTTAACTAGTGTAAGTATGTTAATGGATTTTTTAAAAAATAACAAATTCACACCGCTTGAAAACAAAAAAACGTCGATCGATCGGACAATTAGTTTCCAAAATGAGTACGCTCCATTTTTGTCTCCGTACACGACCACTTTAAAGCTCCCAAAATAAATAGATATATCTATGCATTATATCATGTAAAGGCTATCATCACTTTGTCTCAGCATCGTTTCCGCACATAACCTCTAAAGTCTCTATTTTACAAGGAAGGCTTGTCAAACACAAGCCACAACAAAGTGCACGTGAACATGGCACTCTTATATATACTTCACGTTGTCTGCTTTTCAGTCGTTTGTGCGCATGAATTAAAATTTCTACAAAATCCGGGCAACATCCGAAACTTCGCTCATACGGTGAATTATTGTTGCATTCTTAATTCATTTAAACAGTGTACCCTACACTTCCCAGATATTTCAGTAAACCCTGATCTCAACAATGCCGATGGTATCGAAAATCACAATTTCTTTTTCTGTGACACTCCTCCGTACTCTGGATTTATGCTAAACATCTACGCAGAAACAAACGTCACTAGTTTTAATGAAGTTGAGGGATCTTCTAAAAAGACAAGGGACGAACGTGGTAATATTTTTTTTTCACAGAAATTCCAAGTATCCTGCCTGGCAACAGTAATTCTCATACAAACACCGAGCTTATCACCTTCCACACTCCAGCACTTCTCCCGCGATGAAGCTTCGAGAAACCAAGTTTCTCCAAACTTTCTACTTCTATTCACACCAAAGTTGAGGACAATCAATAATTTTCAATATATGCATATTCCACGTTTCTTTCTCGTTGCTGAAGTATTCCTGGTGTGTTACCTTTCTCAAATTTATATTGGCTGTTATCCCTGCACAAAGGCACTAATTCCAGAACTCCACTCACTTACGGAAAATAATCCCTTCCTTGCCTTCGAGTTTCTAACATTTGTGCCTTCTTTCAAGCAAAATGACAAAATCACAGGGAAGTTGCTACACCAAGCGTGGATCAACGAAAATACTAATCTAAACAATCTTGGCATTCCACTTCAAAAATCGAGCTTGAAACACGAAAAAGTTTGCGATGCCAAATATCGGATATCCCATTCTCAAAGACTTCGATCTGAAGTAGATTGTGTGAAGTGGTTACTTTTTCAAATCCGAAACTGCAGTAGAGGAATGGTTTGTGTAGGTATGCAAATACAGTCTTACATCTCACTTGAAGCAACATCAAATATGGATGTGGATAAGGACTCGGCTAATCTTGTTTCATACGGAGTTCAAATGGATGGAATGAAATTGTTCACAGTCCTGAAACTGAAGGAAAGTGTGCGCCGAACAGGAATGCTGGCATTTGTTACGCCATTCACCTATCCAATTTGGATATGTGTGGTGATATCTCTACTCATACTGAGCGTGTCTTTGTTTCTCACAAAATTCGATAAGTGTCAAATAACGATTTTGTGGATAGTCTCCACTCTGCTGGCGCAGGACACGGGAATTGGTGTTCGTAAAAATTTCAGAAATTCCTTGATGCTTGCGGCTTGGCTCTTCGGTGCATTCCTACTCCAGCAGTTTTACAGCTCCAAAATTTATTCAGACTTGGCGTCTCCACACAATCCAGATCGCATTCCTGAGTCCATCGAAGACCTAATTTTCCAGAAAAGTGAAATGATGGCTGTGGCGGAGTCTTCTATTCAATATGCCTTAACTCGTTTGATTCTAGGCTCCATAAAATACTCGGATGATTACGTCTTCCAAATGATCCACCTGAACTATCACAAAAAGTTTATTGAAAGATTGAAATATGTGACTGTCCGAGGCTCGAATGAATTTCAGCAAATTACCCAAAACATATCCCAATCAAAATTGTTCAACTGTAATGAATGGAAGTACAATCACACAATTGATAACTTCGAGCAAAATACAGCATTGTGTCCATCAACTGAACGATTCAGTGTTCTCTACAATATCCGGGAGTCCACCGACTTCGTTCGGAGTATGCATGGGGACCTGTTCAAGATTTTGCTGAGTGTGTTTGGAAGGCGAAAATTGGTGGAGAAACGGAACATTCCCCTCTTCCTTCCGGAATTGCACATGTGGTCATTTAAAGCAAAGCATTTTTATTTTGATAGAGTCATAAAAGATTTGGCGACAGTTGTGGAGACTGGCATTTATATCCTCTTTAGGGATAGGTATAAGGTCTCAAAAGATACAAAATTCTTAAAGCAAGTGGATCAGGAAAATGAAGAAAGGGGATCAAGCTTCTTTCCTTACATGATTAATATGCAAGATTCTCATTCAGAGTCACTGGGAAATGGCGAAGGGAATGTTCAAGTTCATCTAGATGAATTCAAAGTAGTGATTTATTTTCTGCTCTATACCCTTGGTATTTGTGTGCTAACTATGATGGGAGAAGTGACGTGGTCTATGACAAGAAAACTGAAGAATTCGGTGATGCATTTTTGAATACTTTTTAATAGTTGCGCTGCACATTTATCTTATTTGAGCACAAAAAATGAGTAATTACCAGTAAACAATACTTAATATGAAAATCTGAATAAGATATGATAAATCTGATAAGTTAAGTATGCACTTACTTAATTATCAGTACACAATACATATGGGATGTTACGAAGTTTAATGCTGCGTTGAGAAACGGATGGCGTATTTTTTCGTTGTCTTCACTCAAAATGGTTGCTTACCAGAAAATGTGGCTTTTAATTTCTGAAAATCTTTATTGTTTAGATTCCCCAACGACAAAGAATTTAATCATTCATCCAATCTCCTAAAAATTGAGTGAATCCCAGTTCGTTTGACATTTATTTCGGAGACATTGTTAGCATCACTGGGATAACTGAGATTACGGAGAAGTACACCACAGAGCACCACAAACGTTCAATCATGATTGCCACAAGTGCCAGGGAAAATCCACAGCAGCAAACTGAATATAACGGTTACATTTCCCCTCAGCGTTACTGCCCCGGGGGCATTCTGCTTTTTATTTTCTTTCTGGCACACCAGCTGCAAATTTGGAGAGAAAAATGGCCTTCACAATGCCAACCCATTTTTCTGCAATGCCCGACTCCTTCAATTTGGCAAGTCTGGTAATAATTACTGGTGTAACGAGCCCTTCAAAGTGAAATGCGAGTACTGGTTTCCAGTAATCCTCTCTGCCAACCTATATTGCCTTTCTGCTCAGAATAGTTGAAATGTTGACGGCATCCTTCCATGGCAAAATTGGGGCAACCTTTTCGCAGTGTTTTATTTCGTTGAATATAAATATTTTCTCAAGAGCCAAATACGCATTCGATATTAATTTGACGACCGGATTTTTCTCTGTCTCAGTATCCTTATCACCATATATCTTATACTGTGGATAATACTCAGGCTCCTTCATGATTAAGTTCATCGTTTGCGTAACAGACTTGACCCAGCTGTGCATGTTTTCCATCGCTCCCGTGCTGACAGCTGTGTCGTTACAGACACTTTCGTCCAACTTTAATTCCTTGTCGGACTTGTAAGCCGGAGGAAATAGGCCCTCGGGTAAAATAGTTTTCCACATTAGAGATTCCACATGAAAAATTGTTGAAGAATTTTCATATTCCCCCCCAGCGGCTTGCTATTCTCTTTCCGTAATCCCACTTGACATAAATCTCAACCCCCGAATAGTTGAAGGTCTCACAGAATAAATCATCGGAATCTGGGATTTGAATGAAACTGGAAATAATTTTGAATTTTCAAAATACAAAATGTGATTTTGTTATATTTTTCATATTCTTTCCGTTCATCTTATGACAATTGAAATTCGAGTTGGAGAACCATTTAGCTCAGAAGTGTAGACATGCCGTAATCTGCTCGCTCTCAAAGCGTCGGCGGTAGCCCAAGAAATTAATTTCCCGTAGAATGTATAGCATTAGCTTAATTAAAAAAACACTAAAATACATAAAACTACAACTCCTCGATCAACTACAATATCAATGGGGATCAATTACATCCCCATTCAAACTGAAGGAATTGATAACGTATTATGTCATAAAATAATTCAATTTCAATTCATTAAGAACATAGTGAAAAGTGAATAACATTTGCACAACTGTTTGAATACTTGACAGCATTATAAATAAAACTTTGGAACCTTACGTAAGCTGTAAATAAATTTTATTTCAACCCATCCATTTGCTTTATATTTCATTATGCAATTCAATTGGTGCGTTCCTCTATGTCTATAATTTAAGCATTTAACTGTAACTCAATCATAGCCACCTAATCTCCAAGATCTTGAAGATTCTTTCATCCGAACTGGATGACAGCACGTCGGGTTGTAAACATTTGATTCTTACCAAACTACAAATGCATGAACAACCCATAAGTTGCAGATACGGAAACAAGAATTCATTAACAATTTTATCACTGGCACTGATTTATATATCGACGCAGGAAATTCCATATCCGCAGACTTATCCTCAACACAACTTGTGGAAATATTACCACAGACATTCGCTCTCCTCCTCTTTTTCAGAACTAGAAAACATTCTGTAGATAACACATAGTTTTTCCGCTTTCTCGAGTCCAAGTCGTCCCCGTTGATCTGACATAATATTTCCTAATGTCGCAAAATGACGCTCTATGTCAGCCGAGCCTACCGGAAGTGTTAATAGGTCAACAGCATACTTAATAATGTTTGGTAGAATAGCATCAGTTTTCAATGATGTCCACCACACGGAAGGTGAGACAGAATCCAATATTGCAGGGTCAAACATTCTTTCCGGGAAATAGATCGGGTTTTTTTCTTGCAGTTGTGCTGCAAGAATTACAAGCATATGATGCTTCTGGAAAAGTAGCTGATTACCACATTCAGCCAAGGTGGTCGATAATCCAGAACCTAAAATTTAATAATGCCAACAAAAACTAAACAGTGAATATTTGCATATCTCTATTGCACTATTGGGATATGTATACTATACCACGATATCTGGGATGCAGTAAATATGCAGCACAGCCAACATCGGTTACCGCCCTGCCAAATTGTTTTTCAAAATACTTGCTGAGTTCAGCATCCCGAACATCCAGTTGATCTTTCAAATCTAGCCAAAGTTTAATTCCATCCGCCAGTGTGGCTGTCTGCGCTTGAAGCTAAAAATGAAATTCTATATTATTATGATGCATTCAATTAATGTGTCTAGGGAATTTGATCCGTGGCGCAAATACCTGGTTTAGGGCTGCCTTAATTGGTTTCAAATATTTAACTGTGCTAGCCACACTCTCGTAGATTTGGCGGTCGTTAATAATATCAAGTATAGTTGATTCCTGCTGCATTTTAGCCTTTGGCATCCTTGACACCTCCAGGTACTTGGTCTGGTTCCGCAGATAGTTTTCGAAGCAGTCGATCCAGCTATTCCATCTTGTGTTAGCTGCCAGAACAGGACGAAGACCATTTCGTTGTTTCAGAAGTGCCGAGACGATGTCATGGTTCCTGAAGTATTTCTGCACTTTCTCTATCTTTTCCTGGAGAGCCAAATCCGTCAGTTTTTTTCCAACCAAATTTAGTAAATGTGGATGACATCCATACGTATAAATCCCGGGGAAATCCAGAGCGATTAGTTCTTTCATCTTTGCCATCGTGCTGCAGTTGTCAGTAACCACAGCTTTTACTGTTACACCGAATTTTAGTTTAGCCTCCTCGATTGAATCCCTGAGCAACTCAGCACAAAATTCAGCCGTTTTTTCATTATCTTCTGCGCTTTTTGCATTGAGAAAGAAAGCACGTTCACCCGTAGTTAAACAGTGCGCAAGAACGGGCTCCTTCGTGCGCGACTTCCATCCATCTTGCATTATTGTGACCGACTTTTCATACAGTGACTTTTTCTGCTCTTCGATGACCTCAGCGTAAATCTGATTCAAGAGTGGACCAGCAATGCTCTCCCTGGTTGGCAAGCTAACTCCTGGACGCAGGATCTTGAAGAAAGTTTTAAATCCGGTTGTTTCCACGTGCGCAAAGGGCAAATTCGTACTAAAGATGTATTTGGCGATCGCCGTGTTGAATTTGCCTTGGTCACTTTTCTTAATTACGTCGACAAATGATGTAACTTTCAACTGACCCTTCTGTGCCTTAGCCGACACTCCAGGCGATGTTGCGGCGGTTTCAGCTGCGGCTGGCACTTGTGGACAACTCGTCATAGGCCGCTTTTTAAGCACAGAACACTTTTTGAGATGAGCTCGGAGGCGCTCCACTTTGTTACTGACAGGAGTTTTGCAATGTTGACAAATAAGCTTTGTGCTTCCTATCTTTTCGTCTTTCTTAAATTCCTTCCTCGCTGGATCTGGGTCACGACCTGGGCCCTGAGTGTGTTGTTTTCTCTTCCTGGTGCGAGGTAGCCGCAGAATAGTATTCAAAAATTCGCTGGTGTGATTCTGACTATCTGTCCCGGTGACTTCCCGTATTTCATCTTCTGAGATTTCATCGGAGGCATCAGCTTGAGGTTCTGGCGTCCACTCCGGCGAAGAACCTGTCCCGTGTGTCGTGGCCGATTCCAATTCTTCATCCTCAGAAAAGTTGATTTTCTCACTGGTGAGAAGCTCCACTTCAGCAGCGTCTGTAAGTAGTGTAATGTAAAATAAAAATATACATGCTATATAATGTCGAGTATTTAGCATTATTATTAAAACTACCGAGGAGCAGATGTTATAATTTTTCTCAGTTCTTCTTATGCATAAAATAAGCAAATCACTGTCTTACCAAATATTGCCATCAGTTCCTGACTGCTATTCTTATCAAGTACCCGTTCGCCACCTGCCATTATTGCGCGGAAGGATTTCCCAGTACCGATGATGTAAAGTGGATACCTGTTATTTGACGACTGGTGGTAACGTATTTTCCATTTGCAATTAATTTCGCAAATATTGTACAAATTCACGAAAGTATCTTGCCTCAAAATTTCAAAACGACGCAATCAATTGATTACTTTCCTGAGTTAGTTTTCGGCATGCAAGAATGAAACAGCTGGAATGCATTTCGTCCCAGGCTTGCGAGTTAGCATTATATACTATTTATTTTCTGACTAAACAAAAATTTCAGATTTTGGAAAACGAAAGTTCTGTGCGCAAAAATTTTCATTTCGCCACACTTGATGGTTGTTTGCGTATGTGTGCATTGTCTTACATTGTACACTTGAGGACCCATTAAACCCGTTTTAGCCCGTTAAAACCCGTTTTAACCCGTTAAAACCCATTAAACCCGGACCCAGTGGGTTTTTTGTAAAAAGCCCGGGTTAAAAAGCATGTCAGCTTACACCATGTTTGCGGTTTCATAACCCAAACCTGACAGAGTAGAAAACAAGATAAAGACACACAAAGAACGACAAAAAGGATTTATCATTGACCACAGGCGACGCTAACAATGACTTTTTCTGCTTTTACAAGTAGGTTGTTCTTATTAATTATCTTGACACCAACGAGGCCAACGTTCCCCATAATTCCCATGTTTGCGTTCACGAGACATTTCGAGTTGTTCAAATTGTTTTTTGAAAATTTAATATTATTTAATGATCCAATATCTCGAAAATAAAAAAAATTGAGACGAGATTGCTTGCACATGTATACATTTCATTTGACCTGGAATTTGCTTGATAGCTGCTGTACATGAAGAGAAAAAACTCAATATTTCATGAGCAAATCCCATTGTTTCTTAGAACAATTCAGGAACGAAAGGGCAACTTGGGACGATGTTTTCAAAAATAATAATTCTTATCACTTGCGGCGGTTTTTTCATAACGTGGTTTGAAATTGTTTGAAAGTGCTAAAGTATGCAAATGTAGGTAATAATCAATGAGTTTGAATGCTGCCATTTTAGCTCTTTGTCAGAAAAAAAGGTGATATTTTACTTCTTATCGCCTAGCGAAGTGTATGTAGTTGAGCACTGAGCAGATACTACTTTATTACAAAATTAGTCGTTAACCAAATCCTGTTTTCAAAAATATTAATTTCAATATTCCTTAATCGTTGACACAATTTAGGACTGAGGACGCATTTATTAGATTCAGCCAAGGATCTGGCGAATTTAAGTTTTGTGCTTTTTTACACGTACATAATCAGGTTTTGTACTTACAATTTAGTTTATCCCCATAACCTTTCTCTCTGACGGTGAGTGCGAATCTTCTAAAGTCTAAATTGTCGTAGAGATCCGGAAAATGTCCTTTAGAATATGAGTGCGTCGATAATAAAAAAATATATCAGAACCAGATAGTACAATCAGCAGAATTTCGGCCGAAACAGAAGCGTTCTGGGTGAGTTTAAATAACAACCAGTTGAAATTAGGCAACTCCGGATGGATGCTACGCTGCCTTACCTGTAATTAAACCTATTCGCAAAAAAACCTCCGTCAAGGTAATTGAAAGATCACATGGGTAAAAATGACTTTTAAAACCTTGTGGCTATGTAAATCACACCGAACATTAGGCCTGTTCATAAATAAGCTTCAAACAGCAGGGAGGAAGGGGGTTTCTTCATGACCCTGTGACATAAAATTGCTAGATAACCTATGTATCTTACAATGCAAAGCAGCGTGGCAAATGGGTGCGGGCATTAACGATGGACGTTTTTTGGCAAAGCTTATTTATGAACACTCATCAGCCGCACTGTATTGACATGAGTAATGTGAGTGAATAAATTGAGTGGGTGCGAGGCGAGGAGTGAGGAGGCATTCGTTTTTATGTTTTATAATGTGTGCCTAATGCTTCTGCTTGCATTTGCTGTCCCCTTAAAAAGTCACGCCTATTACTTTTTTTTCAGTTTTGTTACAGAAGAAAAATGGCAACGCTTCCACCTCTGGTGCTCTTGCCGCTTCAGGAATCTCAACTGGACGAGTGTGAAGTCAAAGTTGCTGTTCCTAGTTTTGAAAAGGGAAGTTGGGATAAAAGTGCAGTCCCGGAAAGCAAGGACCGTAACAGGAACGTTGACAATATTGAGATTCCAGTTCCAGATCTACTCACCCTTGAAACTTCCTCCTGCCACCTCGAGATAAAGATTGCAAGTGAAGATTCCAGGATTATTAGAAGTGAATGTGACGGGAAAAGGGATGCGGAATCCAAAGATGAAGAAGCTTCAGAAACAAATTGGCAGCAAAACCACAGTAGCGTGGAAGTGGAGGAATCTGCCTGTCTTTACCAACTACCACCTCACAGACCACGAGGTAGAAGTGTGTCACCAAAATGTGAAAATAATCTCAGCAAGCCTTACACTCCTGGCTCAGACGATAACACCACGACTGATGATGATGAAGACAACAATCCAAATATGCAGTCGTATGTAGGGCTTACACTGAGGCGAAAAACATTGTTAACCATTGAGAAACTAACCGATTCGTAAGATTTTTTAATTAAGCTGATAAATAACTGAACTGAGTTTTATGACATGGGTTGACCGTAAAATCACAATCAAAATCGCTACAGTGATAGTAGAAGTCGTGGCAAAATGCGTAGTCGAGGATTGTCTCCTCCGAGTAGTTCAGACGACGAGAATTTATACATAGGTTGGGTAGCATATCCTAGAGCGTCTCTCAAGAATGAGAGCGTGGAACGGGGAACTAACAAGTAAGAACTGAATAAAAGCCCTTTTTTGTAGGATACTTGTATTTTTACAATATTAAGGGATTTATGCTTTTTCGAATTGATTTAGACCGCCGACCTGTGCATGTGTGCACGTTTTTAAACAAGTTTTATCTCCTGTGAGTAAAGTTTGCAAAATTTGTAAAGGCTTCAACAAAGTTAACAATGGAAATCCAGGGCCTGCGTCCATGTCTGCTTCAGCATCAGGAAGCAGTGAGTCATAGGAGATACTTTTGATTATGCAAAATCATTTCCCACCTTATTCACAACAACCCGAGTCTCCGCTATCAAATCAGCAATCTAACAAAGGACGACTGTGCTTAACAATCATATCGGTGCGGTGGTTGTGTTACGAACTTCGAAGAAGCGTTTCATTAGAATAAAACAAAACCCAGAAAAGGTGACAATATGAGAGTATCTTTCTGAGTACGATACCATAACTATTATTTATGCATATAGATATTTATTTATTAAAAACGCACGACAACCACATGAGATATTATTGCATCAAGTTTTCAAACAGAATTAGTTTGTATGAATCAATCTCTTATGGAAGTAAGTAGTAGCATCCATTAGTTTGTTGAGAATCGGATCTTCAGGGTACATCACAAACTCTAGATAACTTCCAAGTGCTCACCTTCATTGGAAGAAGCCCTGCGGTGCTGAGCAGTGTTTGTCGGAGTTGGAATGCGAGTGCTTTCACTCATTGTACTCATTCCATTAGGAAGGCTTTTGGTCAAATTTCGATTAACACGGTTGGCTCTTGAACTAGGCTCTCCGCACCCAGTGTCCTTGCCGAAGATTGCAACCGGAGACTCAACAGCATTTCCCTTCCGAGTTTTTGGAGCACTGTACTCATTGTCTATTCGAACAAGGACGTCGATTCCTCCTTTATACATGAAATTTTTTAGGTTGCAGTCCAGAAAACTCAAGCATTGTCCCGTTTGAAAGACAACATCCGGCGGGGTACGAATCGGGTGGACCCTTCCCACATACTTCATTTCCGTCTTCTTTTCCTTATTCCAGATGGTAATAGAGCACACAAAGTTCTTGCATACTTCTGGTGTTGCATAAGCCCCCACCCATATCCACCAGTAGGACTTGACCGTTTCTAGAAAGCAGAAAAAGTCTTGTCCATGACAATGGATCCAAGTGGGTTCCCAAACCGAAAATCGTTCACCTATCACAAATAATAGCAAGATATACTTTTTCAGGGATTTTAAATATGATATTCTTTGGTGCGGTGTACAGTTTAGTCTTTGTTTTTTTTAAGTATAAATACCGTCATTCGAGAGTAGTTCCTCGTCTTCAATCTCGAACCCTGTGCTGCATTCCGCTGCCCTTTGTGTCTCAAGTTTTTCTTCGTTTCGCAAATGGTCCAGAAATCGATTGTAAGGAATTTCTTGATCACACTCGCGACACAACAATGGTCTGATAAAAATGTGTACTAATATTAAAAACGCGACTATTTGCATTAGACATTAGGGCTTTTGGCTTGTTATATGTATACCTGTAGTCGCAAACTTGATGGTGCGCTGCCATTTCCCTTCCAGGTAGAGCTTTTTCACAACCACTGTCCTTGTACTTGCATTTCACCGCGCATTTATCCAAAAACTCTTCCGCTATCCGGTTTCTAACGGCTGTAAACTTTCCCCGACATGTGGGGCAGCTTAACAAGTTCTCTCTGCAACTATTGCAAACCATGTGACCACCTGCACATAAAACAATTGGTGGGAGGACCACATCGTAGCAGATGGGACACTCGAATAATTTGGAGATCTCATTGTTGCTTAAATTCAGTGTGATTGCTGCACCGCTCGTGACACTACCAACTTCAGTTTCAGAAAAGCTACTTTCACAGTCCTCACTAAGCATTGTCCCTTTTCCTGCCTGTAAAAATTTATTAAGAATAGATGGGTAAAGGAAAGGTTAAAGATGATCTATTTGTTTTGAAGGACTGTTCTCAAAATTAAATAAAGTTATCCATTACCTTTGATTTCTATTCACTTTGAAATGTTACTTTCAGTACAATTTACTGATTTCAAAGAAATTACGCAACAAATATAAGATGGGAAAAATTTCTTAAGATTCTGATTCTTCAAAATGCTTTAAAATTGACGAAGCAACTAAAAGTGATATGCTACGTTGTTTTGACTGTTTTTGGCAAATTAAGAATAAAACTGGATCCGCTATTTCTGAGAACACTTCAAGTGAATCGTATTCAGTTTTTTTTTTCGGTTTCCTATTCAAGAATTCCATGTGTTCAAAAAATTCGTGATTGTGCTTTATGAAGGCACGTTGACTTAGTAATGCTAAAAATAATTCAATATTCATTCCGGATCTCCACTCCATTCCAAAATCAACATATCTAGACAATTTGATTTGTGTGTGGATTATTTGTTTTGCATTGTATGACTGGTCGGCATTTTCCTGTGAGCATTTTCCAAACTTGTAGACGTTTTATTATGAAAAAAGCAAACAGCCACTTTACGTAAAAAATAGAAGGTACAGTTTCACTTTCAGTTATGCGGTTATATGTATGTACCCAGTACTAAATTGTTTTAATGAGTTTAGTGAGTGGACTCATTTCCGTCTGAAGTTCAAATGAAATTTGATACTTTACTGTGGGGTGTTATGATAATTTATAACGCTTTTTAATTGTTTATTCGCTCGCTTCTCTATTGTTAAATAATTAGTAGTGGTTAAGGAGGGTTCTGTTTGAAGTTTTGCAATGATAATATTGGTTATGGTAGTAATAGGAATTGTGTGTATACATCATGTCGACATGTTGATAGTTTTTTACATAGTTTGTATCAATATTATTCGGTAGTATATTCAGTACAACATAAATATTTTACTGGAGTCTTCCGTGGATTGGATTCTTCAAGTGTTACGTTAAGAACAATTGTTTCACTAAAAGACTGAACCATACAAGATAGTTATTGCATATATGTAGTTACACTAGGTGATTTAAAAAAAAACTGCCAACTTCATGACAAAATTACACTGGAAATGGATAAACGCTTAAAGGCAATGTTAGGTTGTCGCCCGTTTAGTGTCCGTTACAAAAATACCCAGTATATATTTATGTATAACAAGCAGTAACCTCATGTGCTGCATGGGTGGTACAACATTATTACGTTCTTTCCAAGACGACATTATATAATGCCTAACTAAATAATAATAGGGGACTTACTTTACTTACAATTTATTAGTGTCCTTTATCACCAACTACGGATTGGATCAACGATTAAACGTCTTTCCCTTTACTTGAGTCTCAAGGTGAACCTTTTTAGACTTTTAAGATATCAGGTTTATAGGCTCGGGCAGGACTTCCACTCTGAAGAAGCGACGGGGTTCATGAATGAGTGGAATCTGAAAATACATGTAGGTCACCGCAAGGAGAAGAAACGTCAGCCGACCCGAGTAAAGTAATTTAAAGATGGCGGCATGTCTGTCACACTGTTTTTCTTTAAGGCACCTGATCTCCTTTCCTTTTCCATCAAATGTTTACATTTAGTAAAGTAGCTAGCTACCTGGAGCAAGGAGCTGTACTTAGTAGACATACATCAGCATCATTGTGGCATTATTGCTTGTAAAAATCCGTGTGTTTATTATTACTATTATTATTGCACTAAAACTTAAAATAGTCTATTTTATAAGTTATTTTATTACACATGACAGTTAGGTAATTTTTACTTTTGGGACCATAGTTGTTTGTTCCCCAACCTCAGAATGTGTATGTAAATTGTAAAGCAACCACATCGGACACAATGACACAAGATCATTTTTGCGCCCAATGATACCTCGGTTTCGTACCTTGGAACGGGATGTTCGTATTGGCACTATTTGACACTAAACGTTTTTTCTCTTGGACGGAAGTAAGAATTTTTTGCAGGGAAAAGTTTAAAGTTGTTAAAAATTACCCAAACAATGTAATGACACACATGTCATATGCAATCCAGTTTTTTTTAATTCCAGTGTCCCTTAAGCTGCGTGTACCAATATAATTTGACTTTTTCAAAGCATGTTTAGTGGTCGTGTTTGTATTTCCGAGTTCATTCTCATAATATAAAGCATTTCGGTGTGTGTGTGATTGAAACCTTTTTCCACTGTTCGTTTCCCCTGGTACATAAAATATATCACGGAAGATGAGAGATGCAATGATCAGACTTTTTTAAAAAGCCTAGGCAAGTTAACCTAAAAAAGTAGTTTTAATACCCGTCATTAATAATGCTTATTAAATGGAAACTATATATTTTTAAGAATACTAGAAACGCATCGCCACTGAAATGTTTTGGACGCAAAAATGAACTGAAACTGAAAGTTGTCAGCGTAGCTAAAGTATGCAACAAAAAAGAAAACTTCCAACGCAATATTTTTAACTGCGGATAGAAATCTTGATGAAAAAGTTTTTACTTTTCGCTACCCGCCTGCTAGAAGGCAAAGGTGCATGTTAAGGTTAAATACGAACTTATCTGAATCTGACATATACAGACTGACCCTACTGGTTGTTAGTTGGACTTGACCAAGTTGCCTGAAGATGGATGCACGTAAAAAATGCACAAATAAACCTTTTCGATTAACAAATAGATTAAAAACTTGGAGCTTAAATTCTGGTTTCAAAGAATGATTTTGCTGTATGTGAATTGAATTGAAAAACACATTTTCCCCGTTTCGAAAAAAAAAGTAAGTTTGTGCAGGAACTCGAGCAGAGCAGATTCTCTGATGACATTACATGATTTGTATCACTATTCGTAATGTGACGTACTTTTTCCGTCATCACTAGCAATAACACCGACTGCACCTTTTATAGCCACAGGTCACTGTCCTCAAACTTGCATAGCAGCTTCATGATTTCAGGGGTACAAGGAGAGACTTGGTAAAAATTATACTAATATTGCATTACGCTATTTTCGTATGGTCCATTGACCGCGCACGGTTATTGGCTTGTCGATTGTATAACAGCGATTTAAATTTTAAAGGCATTTCAAAGGCCTGTAAATTCTACATGCTAAACATCCTCAGGTGTCCGGAAACAGATCATAGAAGTAGGTTCAACAAGCTTATGTTACGCAGTGAAAGTTAAAAGGAGACGAGCGTGGTCGTAGGGTTCTCATTCTTCAAGAGTTTTTTCAAGTGTTACATTCAAATTCATTTTCTAGTATTCCGTAAAATTTAATTAGGGTTCAGACTCAGACCAGGGCACCCTTTCATGTTTCCTTGCTTGTACATAAAAGCGGTATATTATTATGTAATTGAAAAATTGGAATATCAAGTAAACTTACAGCGCTGGCTCAGCTTAACGCAACTTTTGATGGCATTATGAATGAATAGAGGGGTGCTGTAGGGCGACATATATATTTTAGAATGCAATTACCGTACTATTTAATTCATATATAATAATTTTAGGAAAGGCGTGCTCTCACCAGGAGATGGTATTTGGGTGCCAAGCGTGTTCCGACAAATGGGGTTCAACAAGTTCTGGGTTTCTTATTATTCAAATGTGCTAACCACAAATATGCAAATGAGGTTTGTGTAAAACGCAACATTGCTCCTTCTTCACTAATTGAGAAGTAATTTTAAAAAAAAAACTGTTTTTGGAGCTCGCATGCATACAGTGAATTCCAATAAGATCCTCAAATTTTATAAGAATTATTTCCAGCCGATTTGCATAAACTTTTTATAGTAGCAATGTATTGTGATGAAATGAAACCGCGTTAATTTTTTTTTTATTTTTCACCCCTTGACTTGGTATTTACATTGCCTCACAATGACAATATGAAATACAGAATTTCGGAATTTAAATTCAGAATACAAGCTTAACAAGTTGCGTTTTGCATTACCTACAGAAAAGGTTGTCAGTCTGAAGACGCGTGCACCCAAATATATGTTCTCTAGTGAGTAGCCCAGCTATTGCTAAGTTTAATTCAGAACACTTAAATTTAAATCTTTATATAAGTACGATTACTACATAGTACGCGGGAAGTGATTTGGGCTATTCGGGTTCAATATTCAACAATGGTTTCAAAAATTGGAGGTTGTTACGAAGTTGAGTGTCCCAGCGACGGTTGTTCATTAGTTTTCAGGTGGTGCACCGGTGGTGAAATAAGGGCTGTGGATGAAGAAACAATCTGTGGCTGTTCTGCAGCTCGACCATTTCCCTAAAAGCAAAAACAAATGCATAAATTCACTATTTTTCTTTGTGTGCCAAGCTGGTTTGTGCTGATGATGATGGAAAATGGGAAAATTACAGAGGATTTGTGGTCCTTCTCTGGATGTGACAACATCGGCGGCTGCTGTATTCTATTTGCAGTCCCATTAAAACTTTGATGCCCGGTAGGACTTAGTTTAGGCGAGGTTGGACTGTGGTAATAGTAGCTGCTGAAAGGTAATCTTTCGTTCTCATAGTCATTGTACTCCACCCCATCCGGTACGTCTCGAGAATTAGAATTCCTTTCACTTGTAAAGTAAAACAATGTTTTTATATTATGACTACTTACTTTCGTCAATCTTGATCATACATTTTCACCTGCCCATTACCAAAAACACCTTCTTCGAAGTCACTCTACTGAAAAATATCATATCACAATTCAATCAACAAAGCATCTCCAATGCGAAAGCTTCCGAAATATTTTTTCCTGGTAAAATGTCCGACAAATGTAACAATTTTGCTTTCGTATTATAAAACTTTATTACTTGAATCGCATATTTTTTAAATCTCTGGCAGAAAAGTTGTATCAAGCACAGCATTATTGGCCTTACTGCGACTTATACAGTAAAACAGGGGGAAGTGATGCAGTGCGGTAGATGGCGCGCTTGTGTCAGTGGGCCATACTTGATAAATTTGGTCAATTTGTTTAATTGCATAAATTATTTAAATGTTGTTTTACTTTAGGTAGAGCATAACAGCTTATTCTACACATGATGCTTTGTTGATTCGTGATTGGAATTGTCTCAATAAATAAAAGAAAAAAAACAAGTAAAACATACCTATTTTCTGACTTTCTCCTAGAGCGAACATAGAGGTAGAAGCATACGATGACCACAAGGACGACACATATAGCTGCAGTTGATGTGAGACCTGCCTGTTCCAGCATTGCCCGCTGTTTTGATGCTGTTTTAATTAAAGAGAATCGATATAATCACTGTAGCCAGTATATTACACACAATACAATACAAAGGTAGTGCATATTATGTAAGAGGTTTGAATGAGGTTTTCAAGAAACGATCCAATGTCAAAGATCATATCATTGACTATTGATAATGACTTTTTCATTTCTCTTATAGCTGATATGGGTCACGCTGGTCAAACCATTTTGGAAGTAAGATAAGGCTGTATATGGCAAAATGAATTTAGACTTACGTAAATATGAACCATCCAGGTCCTTAAATTCACACCTTTGACCCATAAAACCCTCAGCACACCTGAAATAAGCAAAAATTACTAGTTATCGATCTAAATTTTAGAGGTGAAGCCAAACTTTTGTGTGCGGGAAACATTGGGGAGGCTCAATATTTTGGGTAAGTGTTAGAATTGAGAGAGCACAGAAAATGGTGTATTATCGAATAATAAATTATAAAATTGTTTGTATAGATAGAATCAATATAAATCGACGTAAAATAAGAAAACAAAGGTTTTATAGAGTACATTACATTATTGCATAATTTGTTGTAAAAGGAACCATCTGAGAAGAAATCTCATTTGTACTATCGCACCGCACGGATTTATTTAAGATATTCGCACTCGCGTTTTAATTTTTTCTAAAATGTATTAAAAGAGAGCAAAAATCAGTCCAGGGGCAGACGGTTAACTTTTAGTAGGTGGTTTGCATTGCGTTAAACAATATAAAAAAAGTTGTGCGTTTGTTTCTTTCAGTCAGCCAATCTGACCTTCCATCCGGAAGCAAGAGGAATATTGTTGTAAGAAAAAAATATAGTTTTTCAGAGTCAGTTATTCGTGTATTTGGAAACATTCTTGCGTGGAAGACGTTCTGAAAAAAAATTAATCCATTGGTTTTCACTATTCTCACGAGCATATAGCTCCATTTAAACTTCCTCACAAAGAGTAGGTAAGGATCGAATTAGCAATACGCATATTGAAAATACTGAGACCACTTTGAGTCAACTACTCACTCCAAGCTGTGTAGTCCAGTTGTGACATTCAGAATGAACGATTAAATTTTAACTTCGGCAGATTGGAGGGCATATACATTATTTATTCATTAG
>JAHZNF010000728.1:0-11215 GCA_027744215.1 Troglopedetes dispersus
GTGTCTTTCCTATCAATTTTTTATTGCACTCCGCCGAACTGTTTATCGATATGAATGCATTTGTGTTGAAATTGCGCAGTGTAAATAAACAACTTTACATAGGCACACAATGGTCACTTATTGCACATACAAAAATTCCTTCCTGATTAATAAGGCCCTTGTGTAGCAAAAGAAATGGTAAAATCGCTCTTTGGTTAGCAATTCTTGTGCAGCAATTTTCGAATCAGTCAAGAAGAAATGTAGATGAACACATTTGATAAGGATACTTTCAAATGTGTTCTTGGTTCCTTCTTTGAAGAAAATAGTGGATGCATGTTGCAGTTTCCCAAGAGGAAGATTGAAGCATTTTATCAATCTTTCCAAAATGCTTTAGTTCATCGACACAAAAATCTGAAAATCTCGAAGTGAATTTGCTTTGCTGCCAGTACTGTGTGGTATGTAACATTTTTTTGTTTCCTGAACAAAAAGAATGATGGGGTTGGTATAACTCATCAATCAAGTCGGTGACCACGACTTTGTGACAAACACAAGCATTTTTTCTAAGATTTTACCTTGATGCACGTCGCAAGAAGAGGGATGGGGACACTCAAAGAAAGAGGAACAAATGTACCTACTACATACATACTTTGGTCTGGTCTCATGTTATCATGAACTTTTATACAAAAAGAATTCCGCTATTATTGCGGCTTGTTGCGTGTGTGTGTTTGGACTAGACGGCTGGTTACCGGCAAAATAGTGCATTTCTTTTTGGAAAATCATTATTTTCAAAAACTGTCAGAAACATTATAATTCCTTTTTAGTTCCACGGAGTACAGTACAAAGGCTCATCATTTACATGTTTCAAAATTTCAATGACAACTTTTCTGACAGTTTTATAATAGACAGTTTTGTTTTTCAAGATTGTTGAGAACAGAAAAGCCTCCTGGAATTATGAACTCTTTTTCAGTTGTGAGAACAACCTTATCACGGAGCAGGAGCACAAATTGCTTTGGAATTTCTCTCTCTCAAAAAAATACTTCATACCGTTACAACACAATTGTGCTGAATTGTATGCGGAGAAAATGTCTTAATTGAACGAGCTATTTGAAATGGCTCTGCTTATTTGGTCAAATTGTTCTCTGGTAAACAACTCGGAATAATGATGGGTCACGGAAAAGAACGTCATTGTATCAACGTCAATTTGGCTTAATTACCCCCTGCGTGGGCCTCCGTAGCGATATTTAGTCTTTGTAAGATTAGCATCGACATATTTTTTTTCGAGAATAGGAGTGAATTATCTTTAATTGAGTGGAGCCAGTTGTCTGTGATAAAATAAGCTTTTTAGTGACACCACTCCTATATAACAAATGGAGCCAAGTTAGTTTTCCCGTTAACGGTTCACACACAAGTTGGATAGCTGCGCAGTGTTATCAACAAAAGAACGAATAGGTTTTCATCATGCTTTCATATTTATGAAGAACCAGCCGAGAGTTGATGTTTCAGACGTAAATTGCAAATTTATTTCCACCTTGAATTGAGGCTAATAGCACGTTCATCACCATTTCCACACAAACTGCACCTTATTTTTTACCTCTATCCGGAGAAACCTGCCAGTTATCTCAAATGTCTACATACTACCTTCATACTTTCATATTCTGAAAGTTATATTTTTGCTTCACTCGTGAACCCACAGATATACATTTCATAAAGCGTAAAATCCCTTTCTCTCCGAAAACCGCAGCACAGGAATATACAAAAGACATTTCATGTAATTCAAACGCTTCATTTCACTTCATTTTCCGTCTCTGCGTCAACTTCACAGAAGTCGGTTGACATTGCAGGAAACTAGTCATTTTAAAAGAGAATCAAGATCCCTGCTCAAATCTGGGCTCTCAAAAAAGAACACAGAGAGAGTGACTGGTCCATTGAATGAAAAAGAGACGCAAGAGAAAAATACCCGGGATTTTAGTTTGGAAAAAAGGGAAAAGACATGATGAAGTGAGGAAATTGACTTTTCTTCGCATTTCGCATGGAAAAGCTTCTGAGAATCTGCCCTTGAGGCAATCTTCCCCAATATTATGAACCGTTTCTTCCTTGTGCACATATATACAAACAGAGAGAAGAGGGTGGTGATATGATAACAGTGGAAACAGAAAGAAAGGAACCGATACTCTTTTAAACCAGGATGAATGGAATGTCGTGCTTTTTTTTCTCTCTCTCCATTCCATACCTTCTGGTAATACTCGTACTATATGGCTTATCATCATCATGAAATAAACTGTCGCCATGAAATGTTGTGATCGTATAAAATGAATACGACGACGGTGTATAAACGTCACCGCTCGCGAAGCTTTTTCGTGAGAAAAAAAAATCTTGGTAAACACTAAACATCCCTTTTTTGGAAGTAAAGCTTGCGTCACAAAAAGAACGCTCTTCTCAACTCATTCATGCCAACAATTCCTCCATTCAATAAGAGTCAATATCCATCAGAGAAGAGCGAGAGAGAATGAAGAACCAAAACACACACTTTTGGGACACACGTACTACAATACAGAAAAAAGAGCTACAGGGTAACTCTCACACAATATTATATTATGCAGTTGCTCTTCTCTGGAGAGAGATTCAATTTTTTATGAGTTTATTTACTTTCACGCGACTAAATCGAGGAGACTATCATTACTTCTTTTATCCGCTCTTCTGTCAAACTTTAGTATTTTGTGCAGAGTCCCTAAGGATGCGCCAGTCATTCATCCTATCTGTGTGTGTGAGGCTCCTTATGAAGTGCCATTATATACTGCACAGCACACGGTAAAGTGTGCAAGACAAGGAGTTTAGTTTGCATAATGTACGCAAGAGATAATGTAGGTTGAGCAGTTTCAACAGTTTCCCTTTTTTCCACGCCGATTTATGTACACACTGGCGGCACGGCTGTGATCATGGAGTATTATTTTTTATTCCTTTTATCACAATTTTTTCGGCAAACTTGCCGCTTCAATGGAGTATCTACAATGCATGCTTTTTTTTGTCCTGAAAATTTTTTATTGAATAAATATGAACCATTTTTTTCTGAACCAGTTATATTTTTGTTCCTGTTCCCAGCTTTTTTTTAGCCTGAAGAGTATAATGTCATGAGAGAATGGGTTGACTTCACAAAAGCCATCACGTCAGAGAAAAGTGTTCCAAAAATACTGTATCGTAAAATATACCCGTGAAAGGAATGGGCTTTCCGTTTACCTTCCACATTTTTTCCACAATATTTTTTTGCCACAAGTTTGTGCAAAAAAGGTAAACTTTCAAAAAGGAACAAAAGGGAACACAAGTATCCTCAGGCCATTTAAATATTTCAATTTGCTGTTTATGATATTAGCCTGTTGAAATAAAGTGTGTTTCAGAAAAAAAAACTATCCTCACTAAACTAAAGGTGTCCGCTCTAAAGCTCGTAAGCTTTATATACCAAAGTGGAATAGTACTTTTGTGAGCTAGTAAATTCTCTATTTTTAGATTCCTCTGGTAGTTTGTACCTTCTCTCCCAAGCTTAGCTAACTCACTTATCTTATATGTTTCACCAGTGCCCTCCTCATACATTTTGCAAGTGTATTAGTCTTGCTTTGTGAAGAGCCTTCTTTCTTTTCTTCTTCTTCCTTGCTGAAATATTTTTTTCGGACTCTTTTTGCAAACTTTAAACATTATGAGTTTTCTTGTTTAGGAAACTTTTTTTTCGCCACTTGGTCCACCAACTTTTAGTTAACTTTTTTTTCTTCAATGTTTCTTCCTTTATTTAGCTTTTGTGGATGTGTCTGCGGCCTTTCACTTTTCTAAGGGAAACATGACCAAGTACACATACACATGTTCACATTTAGATTTTTTTGAGGTATGTTCTACGTACTTTTTGGGCACGTACAACTATTTATTCTCTCTTTTTTGTTGTTGGTTTCCTCAAGACACCAAAAGTTACATCATAATAATCATTGTTCGTCTCCAATTTTGGAAGGGCTTCTCTTGAGAGGGACAGGAAGCGGTGCACACACACACAGAAGAACCAGAAAAGGAGTACACATACAAACATACTTGTGAACTTATGACATAAGAACAACAACAATAATGTGCTCATGGTTTGTTATTATTTTACATTATTTGCACAATAGGGGCGTTCTTTTTTGTGTCCTTTATTTGAGTAATGACGAGAAAGGGGAAACTCACCTAAGTTTTCCTATTAAAGCGTGATTATGCTCTCTCGTAATGATACTTTCCTTTACCAACATTGTCGGTAGGATTGTCGCTCTTGTTTGCTTGTGCATCATTGTGCCTTGTGATAAGAGAATCTTTTTTTTTTCAGAGGACAACCCAAAAACTAAATGTAATAGCATCGACCTTTTTCCATACTCTCAACTAACATGCATGCGAAACGCACACAAAAGAGAAAATAGCTCAAGTATCTGAGAGGATAAATTCATAATAGAATTCCAGAACATGCAACTTTTTTTCATTTTGTGAAAAAAAAGTTATAAACAAGAAAATATCATTAAATTCTGATAAAAAATTTCTATTAGCTTGCATGAGCCACACATATCTCTTTGTTATAAAAAAAAGTTGGTGTGGAGGAAAAAGTAGGGGTTATCATATATTTTTTGAGGAGGAAAGATGAACTAATATTCATTAAGTAAAAAATGTGATACGGGTATAATACAAAATTAATGAAGACAACCAACCGCACACGTCACGCACTATCACACCTTTCTTCCTCTGAACACATTCTACAATTTTGGAGCACCATGCTCAACAGTTTGTCTGAACAAAAAAAAAGAATTTTGAGAAAGGAAAGGTTGGATGCGTGCTTTCAAAGGAAAGATGGTCTTAATGTGAGCGTTGAGGTGCACAGATAGTGTGCGTTCACTCTAATGTGAACCTGTAACAAGGTATTATTGAGGATGTATCTTGCTTTTTTTCACAGAAAAAGAAGAGAAAAAAAAGAAAGTGTGTGCTTTTCATGTGAAAAAAAACCTCCGGTAATTTATATTCGTTTACCTATAACAACTACTGTATTGTAGGAGGAAAGAGGAAGCAGTGTTCCATATCATGAGAAAGTGGCTCCAGTGACGAAACAATCTTCCGCGCTTACTTGGTCATGGCTTGCTTTGAAACACGGTAGAAACCTCACTTTCGAAATGATGTGAGCGTTGAGGTGCACAGATAGTGTGCGTTCACTCTAATGTGAACCTGTAACAAGGTATTATTGAGGATGTATCTTGCTTTTTTCACAGGAAAAGAAGAGAAAAAAAAGAAAGCGTGTGCTTTTCATGTGAAAAAAACCTCCGGTAATTTATATTCGTTTACCTTTAACAACTAAATACTGTATTATAGGAGGAAAGAAGAAGCAGTGTTCCATATCATGAGAAAGTGGCTCCAGTGACGAAACAATCTTCCGCGCTTACTTGGTCATGGCTTGCTTTGAAACACGGTAGAAACCTCACTTTCGAACATATGTACTCAGCCTCCTCCTCCGCCGCAGTGCACTACGGGGGAGTCATTCATATTCGTTATAGTTAATCCTCGAGGGACTCATTAGCTTCTTTTTTTTCCTTCTTTTTCATTAAAATAGATGATACAATGGTTAATGTGATGCGGCAACAAAAGCAGGGTGAACTGTACTACACAATTCTTTATTCTTCCTGGAAATATTTTTTTTCTCTCTCAAATGTGCAAGAAAATTAGTAATAATTTCGAGATACGAAAGGATTATATGGCATTAACGAAATATGAATTGGGATGCTTCTTCGAAATATATGTTTTTTTCCATTTCGGAGAAAAAAAGAAGCACAAACTGTGCTGCGAACTTTTTTTTTGTTAAAGTACGAGATTAAGATGAATAATTGCAAATTTAAAAACAATATTTATGCGCAGAGGTGGGTACTTACCAACAACAAGCATCCTTTCCTCCGCTGCTGTGCTCTCGGTTTGCGTGGGCTAAATGAGTCTTTGATGAGTCCACACTTGTTCCGTTCTATTTCGCTTCAGCAGAATATTTTTTTTGCTTTAGCAAACCAGAAGGATCGGTTTTATCTCGAGAGTCTTCTTAATGACGACATTTCCAGCCTGGAAGAAGTTTCCATTTCTTTCCCGAGAAATTAGTATGTAAAGTATAATGTATAGAATGGCTTTTTTTTGGCGGCTGACGGGATATTACTTATCATTTGTAACGATGAAAAAAGGAAAAATTCATTTGGAGCACTGGCAGTTCCTCCTCCTTTTTAGCTTCGTCTCATTTCACCCTGCACACCGGAAATTAAAGTGGAAAAAAGTGCCTTCACAAAATCTCAGGTTAAAATATTCACCGATTTTATTCTGAAAAAACTTTAATCACAATTCAAGACAAAATGTCACTTTTTTATAAAGTTATTTACTTTAACTTTTTTAACTTGATTTTATTAACTGTGCCACCACACAATGGACGATGGAGGAGGAAGAAAAAAAAATATAGTTTTAGCTTGCAGAACACGTAACCTGTCCTGCCAATAATTTACATAGTCACTCACATTACTTCCAAAATAGTGAACCGGAGCGCACAAGAGGCTTTCCAAGAAGCTCGTTGTTATAATGACTACTCTTGCGGGTAGATCAGGCAGTCCATTCCATTCTGGAACAGACAGCGAACTGAACAAAAGGATTGGAGAACTCGTGGATTTTGTGAAGAGAACCGTGTGTTTGAATGAAGTGGTAAAAGAGGAAGCACGGAACGCTACGTGCTCTTCCTATCATTTCGACAAGCAACCCCGTCGCCGTCGCTGATGTAAACATTATGTGTACCTTTGCACGGTGAGTTCACTATGCTGCTGCAACATAAAAAAACGTATCACTTTCTCGTACATCTTGCTTCGCTGCGCTATTACATTATTCTGGTGTGTCTCTTTTCATGTCTACAAGATGGAACGTATTGGCACCTTGCGTGCGGAATCTTTACCAAGTAAGAATTATGTATGTCGTCTTATCTAAAGCAAATATATGAGCCAAAAGAATTTATGGATTAAAGGATCGTCCTGAAGAAGGAAGTCGCGTTCCGTGCTGGATTGCATACATGAGCTGCTAACACTGGTGTTTTATTTTTCAAGGAGGGCTGTGGTGATTGCGATAATTTAAGAAGGACATTATGAGTGAGCCACCCCGGATATCCACTCTGTGACTTAAGTTTTTGTTTCCCGTCAAGTATTTAAAGCGTTGATTTTCGCCGATTCCAGTGTTGACTGTGTAACCTTTCCTGGAGAAACCGGAAAGGGACCACCCACCACGAACTCTGACAACTTTTTGCAGCAAGGTCCTTTCCTACAAAATCTAATTTGCAATGGGACACGACATGTATGGGGAACATGTTACTACGTTACTTTATGCTTCAGTGGCGTTGCGTGAAACAAAAATTATTTTTTATGTTCTTCTGCCGCTGACGTGAATCATGCAGGAGAAGAAGGAACATTGGTAATTTTCTTCGTGACAACAATCGTTACAGGGTCGGCAATGACGTGCATATTTTAGGAAGCTCCGACATCTAAATTCCTTGAGTGATAGCCTAGTCTAAATTAGGGCAGAAATTATGTTTGACTCGAATCGCGAAGAGTATGTGTACACGCTGAAGCAAAGATGTTACAGTTTCGGCTCTTGGTTTGTTGGACTTACAGGTAATATATTGATTAATGAACACTTTTCTGTCAAGGAGTTAAAGACAAGAGCGGAAGTTATAAAATTAGTTTGATGTGCGTGTGTAATTTTTAGGCGGAGCAGGATTGGCATATTTAGCACAGGTTCACAAAACAACGCCTCTCTACACGTTATCGACGCATCCAAAGATAGAGCCGCTTTTTAAGCAAATTCCAAACTACCAGTTTTTTATTGGATCGAAAAATATGTGGGTGAGACTGGCCTTGCAAGGACTGGGTTCTGCATTATTCTATAGTTATCTTGAATGTCAGTTTCAGCGAGTAAGTCTCAAAATTGTTGGTCTCAAAATAATTTTTTTTTGTTATGAAACTGATTGAAGTGTGTCAAGAATTTTTTGCTACAATATTTTAGGGTCACCGTCGAAGAGTGCTAGACACAGCCCTCGCTGCTGGAATCACCGGAGGTGCGTTCGGATTAAGAGGGACGCCGGGTGGACATCTCGGTGCAGGAACAGGGGCAGCCGCATTCGCAGTTTATGCTATTGTCATGCATGTGTTATTCAGATGAAATCTTCCAATGAGATATTTTGAATTGCACAGTTTGTAAGTGACCTCTACTGACCACCCCGGTTATTCAGAGTTCTGGGCTGGATGGAACTCTTCACGATCAAATTATAAACCTGTACTTCGCTGTCCTTCCGCATAAAATAAAAAAATGTTAATTTTTCCAAGAAATGCTCAAATGCATAATAAGTCTCTTCTAATATTGCATTTACACTGAATTGTAATACGAATTCAGTAGGGTTGGTGTGCATAAAAAGTATTTGAAACAAAAATTGGCAATTTGGCATTTCCAAGATTTCATCCGTTCGGTTCATCCGAAAAAAAAAACGAGAACGGGGTAAACGTATAGCACGGCTTCCATAGCGCGAACAGCTTTCATTCATATTATGTTTCATATTATGATGAGTGATCTTGAAGCACAAACAAGATACAACATATAACACAAGCAGGCAGGAAAGTTCAGTGTAAAAGCTTATGGGGAAAGTGCTTTTTTCATATATTTACTTTTTTGTAGAGGTCTGTGTGAATGTCATACGAAATTGTAGAAGTGTGTGAGTTTGCGTAAGCAAACTACGCAATGTGTGCATAACGCACCCTGGTATTTATCTGCAGCTCACTAAAACATCCTTAAAAAATGTGGCTCATGTAAGTTTAATTATTTTAAAAGTTTAATTGTGTGGCAAATTCTTTTGTGCAACTCAGCAATGCCAAAAGTTAGTGCTGAAGCACCTCCTCCTAATAATTCTCCTATTGATGGTGACCCACTAATTCCACCATTGTTGGCCCCATCCCCTCCGAGATTCAAAACTATTCTTCAGGCTAAAGATGACTTGAAGGGACTTTACAGAACTCCAGCGGAGCTGTGGGACGAAAACTATGTAGGGGAAGCTCTTTCCGAATCTGATGAGTGTCACCCGGAAAATTCTTCCTTTATAATTGGTGGCACAGGTAAATATGATCAAAGGATTTGTAAATCAATTTTTTATGCGAAGATTAAGTAATATTCTTTATGTGATCAATAATTGTGGATTGTGTTTCCTTCAGGTGGCGTTATTACGGGGTTGGTGACTGGATTTTTCTCAACGGGACGAGTCCATACTCCAATTAATTTACCATTTCCATCAACTGTGCTCCCACGACTCCACGGACTCTTATCCAATTCAGTCATTTTGAGTTCAACCGCTTGGCGCGTGACAAAGAGAACCCTTTTGGGCACTATTCTTTATGCAGTTTTGGAATGTGATTTCCAGGATGTAAGTCATTAATTTTCATGCATAATGAAGACGAATATAATGTTTCAAGAGTTTCGAATTGACATCTTTCTTTCTATGCATTTTGCAGTTTGTAGCCAAGAAAGAGGATAAATACAAGGGTTCCATTGTGGCAGGAGCAGTATGCGGTGGAATTTTTGGATTGAGAGGTGAGCAAAGCTATTACTTCCACTAAACTTCACGGTTTCCAACATAAAACATAAAATTGATTAAAAAGCAAATTAATAATAATTGTTTGTTAAAAAAATAATTTAAAGGAGGATTGCGTGGCGCATCGATAGGGATGGTATTGTTTTCCTCGTTGCCGGCTGCATTTGAACTTTACAATCGAAGAAAATCCCTTGGATTCAGCACATAAATCATAGTTATCGGCAGTTTAAAATTATTCCAGTTTGCGAATCGAATGTTATTACAAAACGATATTGTGTTGTGTTATATTTATTATTTTTAGGACTACTTACCTAGTTTGGCTAATGTATATAGTTATTTAATAGAATCCTGCAGACTTGATAGTGCATTTTCGTTTTATTTACGGACTTCTTTTGTGCAGAACCAACAGAACCAGTCCCTAAATTTTGTCTGTTATCGTTATAACTGTTTAACAACAGCCAAATGCAACGAAGCAGACACCTTAATAATATGTACATAGTAAAACATTTATTTAAGTAGCTTTGTAGTTTGGAGGTTATAAGTGGAGATAGAAGTGAACATGGACGATACTCTGACTTTAAATTATTTAATTGTCAGTATTCCATTTCCCTTAATGGTTAGCTTAAGGTTGAGTGTATTAATGTTTATTGTTTATTATAATTTGGGTGGGTGAGCTACTTTAGGGGAGGACCACCTCATCGATGTCGTGCTTAAAATTTTATCAAACCTCAGTAAGTTAATTAGATACCAAAGATATCTACCAATGTGCTGTATATGAAAGTCACTAGATTAGCTTCATACTTGATCCATTTACAATGAGCCGTTTGTTGTATCGCGTTCGAAAAAAATAAAGTATATTTTAGAAAACTCATTGCATTAAGAATGTTCTCATGTAGATTTTTATCAAACTGACCAAGGTACATATATTGAGATTTTTTCGAGTAAATAATATAATTATTGTTTCATAATAAGTTCGGTATTACACTTATAATCCCACTAAACTGCAATAGAGATAAGCACAAATGTACTTATATCCAACTACAAGATACACGTGTCCTTTGATGACCATAAGGTTCGGAGCTCAGAACCCTTAAAAAGATATAAGGCTGCAGTGGCGAAAATCACCGTTTCCAGCGAATCCACGGCGTAAGGGTGAAAAGTACTGAAAAGGTATTTGAGTGCAAAATGAATCACAGCAACAAAGAGCAACAGGACACACCCACAAATATAAAGATCAACTCTGCTCATTGTTTCAAAGTCCAGAAGTCTTTGTTGAGCTTCATTTTCGCTCAGGAAAGTGGTGCTGGTGTCAGAAGCCGAAGGACTTGCCATGTGGCTTTCGTTTCTTTTTCCTCCTCTTCTTCGTTGACGTGGCAAGATTTCCATGTCAAAAATCGAGTTTCCGTTATTATCCTTTTCAGGTTGGATCGTGGAAGTTCCGGTGGTATTCACGCGACACAATTTTGGGAAGGATTGTACACCTCTTCGAAATATACCATTGGACGACACGGGGCAGTTGATTACTGCGACAACTTCGAGTGTTTCCGCAGCACCCTCAATGAGTGTAGCCATACCTTTGGTGAACCTTTCAAGGAGTGGCTTATC
>JAHZNF010000729.1:0-26558 GCA_027744215.1 Troglopedetes dispersus
TCAAACTTTGAATCAATTCTTTAAAAGCAATATATGGTATTTTTATATTTATATTGTTGTGGTCTGCTGAACTGCTTGCATGTAAATGAACTTGTGGCTTTTCAACCCGTAGTGAATTTAAATAATGAAAAAACTCACGACATGATGGTTTCAATAATTTCCTTAATGCTGAAGCGTGTTTCCTAATGTGCCTCTGCTGATAGTATTTTGAAACCTCTTCTGCTCTTTCACTTTATCATGGAAATTTCGTTTATACTCATTTAATTCCCATAATAATGCAACATGTGTACAATTAGAATCCCTGCGAAATTAGATTATAAGTGTGCGTCTGTTCTGGTTTGACTGAATGACAGTCATTTTACCTCTCACGTCATGCCTTTTTGGAGTGCTCCTTGGTAGACCCAGGCAATGTGTGTCTCCAAAAAATGTTCAAGATTTTTGGCAAGCAGGAACATGTTGTAGAGCTCCAAAAGAAAGACGTTATTGCTTTCATTTAATTAATTCAGCAAGTGCGTCAAATCGGCAGTATTGTCATTTCTTGTATTGCAGACAATATCAGCAACACATGTCTTCCGAATTTCCATTTCCACCAGCAGCAGTGGAAAATTAAATTGTCTTTAAATATCATGCCATATTCATTTTGCCCGTAGTATGCTTGATTTTTAAATAGTACCATTAACGTTCAAATAATTATATTTTCCTGTAGTACACTTCCGACTAAAAAACTTGTCTACTTCATAGTCACGACTTGGATGCTTTTCTGATCGTGTTGTTGAGTCGAGGTGATAAAACACATTCCACCCGTAATGTTATTTCCATTTCCACATGATTTGCTTTTACGGAAAGAATGAGCGAAATTTATAAATTGTGTTGTAAATTATGCTATGATACTTGTCAGAATGGGAACGTGATACGTGTGCGAAAGTCGTGGTCACAAAGACTAGGTAAAGGTTGTACGTTGTACGTTGTACGTTGTACAACAAACGGGAAAAGAAATTTTTGCAGCAAAGATTATAAAACTTGCAACCCGTGCGTGTGTGATCTGAAAAGTCTTGAGTTACCCACAATTAATGCTGAATTGTTACATAATAGTCATATCTACAAAAGTACACATATTACCTAAATGTATTTAACAAAATTATTGACCAGTGAACGAAGACTCATGCCCTTGACATTCGACGTATATAACAGTGGAAAATACAGGCCAAATTTAGAAATCTGCGAGAATGAGTTTATCTACGCAAAAGGCACACGGAACAACAAGTCTGTTATATTGTTTATCCACATTTCAGCAGTTTGATGGCATTTGGCGAAGCATGAAGCGTTGACGAAAACCAATTTTTGAATGCAGTAATTGATCACACATCTGGAAAGTCTTTTCAATTTCCAATGCCTTTGTTTGTGCAAGAGCTATCAACTTGCGTATTTCATCCAGAAATTAAACTTAAAGGTTATTTCCAGCTGATAATATAATGATAATTTATTTATAACACTATGTAATTTTGGCTTCTGGGCGTTTCTTGAGATGACATTATCCTAAATGAAAAAAATCCATTTAACAAATTATAATTGATCAAAGTCAAGCGAAAGTCGATTTTCATGTTCCCCTTTTTGATTACTTCGGCAGACCTCCAATCCGGAGCGGAATGATGAATGAATGTCAGATCACGTGAATCGGGTGGAAGAATGAGAGAAAACAAATACAAAATAAAACGCACAGTGCATTATGCTGTCGGAGTAGTTCCATGAAATCACGAAGTGGAAGCAAGATGAGAGTGAGGAAGGGTTTGGGGTAAACATGGATTATACCTAACTTCAAAATGTTCACAACAAATCATCATGGAACGTGCTGATCTACTACTTTGAATAATAACAACTGGATAAATTATCATTTAGATGAGATGCTATCACAAATTATCTTGCCGGATTGACGTAAATCTGATTGTAGAATTCTGAGTGTGAACAAGCTGGTTCTAGCGTGAATTTGGCAGAACGAGGTGAAGCTGACATATCACGAATGCTTACTGTGAAAGGAAATTTATGTACGTTGGAATAGCTCTGAAGATTTCGATGGATTGTTTTTAAGTATGATTTAAGTCATGTTGAATTAAAATCCCTGTAAAGTCCGTTTGTTTCTTATAAGTTGTAAAAAGATTTTTTTAAAATACAATTAAAATTGAGTTTTTAAAAACCTAACTAACAATTCAATGTTTAGTAAAGACTTGCGGTAATATGGAAATAAGATAACAAATTATGCAATTTACGAATATGCATAGAAAACGAATACGAATGGACGGTGAGCACCAATTAAAATTTATTTTTATTAAATTAGCCGAGTCAATCGTTCACGGAAATTGGCCATGGATTCGCTAAATTAGCATCGAATGCGTTGCAACCAATTACATAATGTGTTGAATTGTCTGTCTGTTTGTGTATCTGCTACTCTATCTATACTTCCCACATTTAATTTAATAGTTTTCCAGTTGTGGATTAAATATTTTTTAAACATAATTTCAAGCGCTTATTGATTTCAGTGCTTTAAATTGCAAATCGCTAGTAACTGAATGTAAAAATGGTATTTCGAAACTGCATTTTGCACTTGCATCTGGTGATATTCTGAAGCACTTAGCAATTGAAGTTTCAGGCTGCAATATCGCAGAAATGGAATGAATGGAAATACTACCTAAGTAAGATGCCCTTTGTAAATAAATCTATAATCCCTAAAATCCCTAAGCTTGATTACATCCATACTTTCAGAATTTGACTGTAATTTCTCAGCAAGTTAAAGGAAGTTTCGCTTTTTACTAATACTACACAAAGCATTTCATTTAAAAGTTTTATTGCCAGTGGCAAAGTTGAAACGCATTCATAAAATTGTTTGAATGTTGGATTCTTCTGTAGCTGGAGCACCTACACCACGTTTATTTTCGTGTGACTAAATTCTCATGTATTTTGGCTATTTTAGATTTTATTTTTGTAACAAATTATTATGTACATATTCCAGAAACTGATTGTATATAGGGTCATATATGTTTCGGAAACACCACATCCAAACTAAAATTGTGTTAATGCATTAATGACATTTTCATTCAACCGTCCTAGTACAATCTTGAATCTTTTCAATTGTGCTAGGTCACGAAACTTGTTGAATTCCTTATTTTGTTTTTATTCTATAAGACTTAATCTCCACTTCACTCATTTCATGGGCATCATTTAAATTGAGACAGATTTGACTGGAACAAAGATTCTCCTCTCGTTGACTTAGTTGATAGTTGATCTATCATGATTTTGCATGGCATTATGAGTTGCATAACTGACAATTGATGATTGCCTGGAAAAAACCTATTTGACAAGACAAAGATATGTATCATCAGTCACAAAAATGCATGTGGTTTATGATTGGCCAAAGCTGCCAATAGTCATTGATATTGATACACTTACGTAGGATGGTTCATGGACTCTACACGTGCATGTTTAATTGTATTGTGGATTGTAAACTCGTAAAGAAACCATTCATTGTCAGTAAAACCATCCACCAGTCGCAAATCATTTAGGAAATGAAAGTGAAATTTCACGAGACGAATGAATGGATTTTCCAAATCCACAAGTCATTATTCCACTTGACTTATTTAATTCCACCCGCTCCTCCCCTTTTTGAGTCCCGTTTTCCTTTTTCTTTCTTCGTCCTTCATGTCACCTTCTAATAAATGCCAACTATTGTGCCAACCAAACATGGTCAACTTCCCACCAATCATTAGGGGCAAAATCATGTGTCATTCGCTTAGAACAAGTAGCAAGCTGTATCAGGTATCACTGATTCCAAATGGCAAACATTGTTAAGTAATATATAAGACTTTTAAAGCGTTATAATTACTCCTTTCCATTTCTTTGAAATGTAATGCTTCATTGATCATTCATGAATGAAAGAACATTTTACTGATGATCATTTCAGAAGCATGCGTGTGTAGTGGGGAATTCCTGTACATTGTTGCGTACATAATGCAACGCTACAAGTGCTACCATGCATGGTTTGGTTAGGTATTATTGTAGTTGCTAAAAATTAGTTGCAAAAAGTGCATCTGCAGCTTAAAGGACGTTGTGTCCTAGTACCTGACGATAAAAAATGCTTAATAGGTTGCACTTATGGAAAAACGTCATGTATGTTGCGAAATCATTTTCATGATCAACTTTACGGGCAGATTAAGTCAGTGCAAGCAAGCGAAACGACAGACAATATAGTGCAAACCGCCTGGTTTCATCGCGTCACTTTGTCCTGTTTTTGTACATGTGACAAGAGGCAGTTCAGTGCGGTAAAAAGCACTAATTTGGCAATGAAAGCGAGCATGAAAATTATACAATTTTAGTGGGCATGATTCTGCTAGTTAAATTTTGCATTTATGGAAGCCAGGAGACCTGACAAGCTATTCAGACGATAATTTTGAATTGGTAGAATCTACCTGTAGAGAATGAAACGCTAAATTATTCAGGTCTCTCCGAGTGGAAACGGATCTTTGTCTAGTCTACAGTCTAGAATATTATGCTTTTAATTTCGTAGATAAATTCATGTACATTATAGTGTTTTGTAATATATTGAAAGAAACTGCGATGTACACCGAATAATTATATACTGTTTTTTTTCTGTATCCATCTGCCTGACTACCCGCAGCAGTCATTAGTAGAGGTTAACTATCTGTGTGTACGCGGAATTTAAATGTAATTATGTAAATGTCACCGTCGAAAATGCATGTCACGCTGGCTGCTTAATAATTCAGAACGGGTTTTCAACCATTATCTCTGCAGTTTGAATGGCCCATTTCATTTCAGAAGGAAGTTCCGTATGATGAAGAACTGAATGTTATCCGATTATAATTATTATTAAAGAACAAAAACATGGAAAATTATCCATGCGGATGACGGCAGGACAGCGACAGGTTGTAAACAATAACAAGTCAACCGATTGATTGTGGAGTAAACATTTATTTGCATTAACAGCAGGAAATTCCATTTTCATGTTCTAATCATGCAGAGAAGATTTTGGTCTTGAATTGAATGCATGGAAATGCTTAGATGCTTTACCCATTGGTAAATTACCAAATATTTTATTCCAGTCGACGGTACGATATCATAATGGAAAGGAACACAATTTACACAATTCATAAAATTATGTAACGAACATGTGCAGTGCAGCTAGCTTTACAAGTAAGCCATACTAAAGCAGATCTTGCCCTTGCTAAACGTAAGCAATTATTACGATTACAAACCAACGACATGTACTGTTTTGTGGATTGTTATCTCTTCCTGCAGAGTTGATGTTTTTGTAATTTAATAATAATGATGCCGGATACACTTAAATGTTTTACATTTGATAAACCCTGTCAGATAGATGTGTGTGTATGTATTCCTGTCTCTGCCATTTTATGCAATATGCAATTGCTGCGTTGCCTTTCGTTTCATGTTTGGAAAATAAAACAAGGGATTTTAAAAAACGTCAACGTGAATTGCATATGTTTACCTTTGTCTAGCATTTTATCTGTAATCATTTTACATTTCTCAACGTCTGTGTAACATTTCCAGAGCTTTGGAATTTCTCCGTTGAAAATTCCAGGTTTTGAGGAGATAAATTTTGGTATATATTGGTACATATTGTATGTAGAGTGATGGATGGTAATTCGCAAGATAAGCTATATAAATAGCACCACCAGTCTTATTAAACTGAACACAGTTTTGATAGCTGAGTAGCTGAAATCAACTTTTAATTTGCCGTTTTTGTTTCTAAGAAAAATTATCATACTTTCATCATTTGTCTCGCTTCACCTTCTCCGACACCACCTCTCTTGTTCTTTTCCTGGAGCTCACAATCTAACTTGTCTAACTCATATCCTATATCTTTCAAAGTGAGCAGTCTTGTAAACGCTTTACATGGTTTTAGTCGTTTCGTCGTTTTCAATTTCCTTTTTGGTGGATCCAAATTACCACCCTCACATTGTTCATTGCCACTGTCCTCCGTGGAGCTGGTCTCTTCACATTGGCTGACGTTTAGTGAAATGGTGCCATCCGTGTGGCAAGATATTTTCTCTTCTGGATCAACATGAATAGTATCAACCACATTACAAACAGAGAAATCAACTGCAATTGCGCTGTTGTAGCAAGACTCAACCACGTCCCCACCAACAGCGCTCATTGATTCGTTGCTCCACGATGTTCCGAGAATGTTCTTCCAATGAAAGAACCCATGATGGTGGTGGTGATGATGATGTTCTGCGTGGTGGTGGTGGTGGTGTCCACTCTGATGTTCTGAGTGATCTTTCGAACTGGAATTCGACTGATCTTCGTGGTGATTTGGTAGTTTCATTCCCATCGCTTCAAATGAGATTTGAGTGTGACTGGGTTGGAATGTCATGTTGCTCGAAGGTTTCACCAAGGTTTCGATTTCGTGAAGAACTTTTGGCTTGTAAGTAATTGCACCATCCGCGGTAACACTTATTTCCGAATTCATTACTGGTTTCACGCAGGACGGCATAATCCATTTGAGAATTTTTCGAAGTGTACCCTTATCTGGAATAATGTGACAAGATGGTGCAACATTTTGTGAGCTGCCGGATAATGTTAGGAAACTCAGAGTTCCCTCTTCATAACTGTCCTCGTCGTGGTAATATTTACAAGATGGATGGTGACGGCGATGGGCGTGCTGCTGAACCTTCTCTGATTGAGTTTGACTTTCATTATTGGTTGTTACAAATGGTTCCGATAGGTTTATATCTTTTTGGTGAAGAGGATTCTCCGATAGAAGGGCTGTTGTGTGATGATGCTGATGATGGGCAAAAATATTTTTGCAGTGTTCACACTCCTCATCGGGGTGCGGATGAGGATGAAGTGAAATTGGATTTGTTATTAGGTTAGGAACATTGAAAGCCGCGTACTTCCAGTGTCCGTAGTGGTATTCGGGTTTCCAGCCAATAGCTGTTGCAATCAATCAAAGTGTTTCACAAAAAACGATCGATTTTCAACATCAAATACAGAATGTAGTACACCTCAATAATAATCTCAAATGATCTGAGAATAAATTTCATGATTACATTTTCGTTCAGACTCAGTCAAATTTGGAATGAAATAGCTTGCATGGCCCACTTTACTCAGGTCCTTCGTCCCATAATATGAATCAATTCCAGGCACTGATGAGCCTCTTTCTCGCCTAGACTTCCTCCGAACAATTCTGTGTGTGATGGGTGGCTTTTCCATGAACATCTTTTTCAGCTCAAGATCCACATCTGATTGATCAAAGCAGTGGATAACGTTTGCCGCAGAACTGGAATCTTTCACATCGTGCCCGGAGCTCACGGAAGTGTTCATCAAATGATTTTGATTGTGAAGGTCCAAGTGCGTTGGTTGCGAAATGATTTTTCCATGATGCTGCCCAGATGTGACTGGATCATAGAATTCTTGTGAGGCAACGGTGCTTCTTAACTCCTCTTGTCGTTGCAACTTTGACAACTCTTCCTGGAAAACTCGGTCCAGTTTGGGATTCAGGAAAATTCGAAGCTTGGCTTCATTCTCCTTTGTCAGAAAAAGATATTCGTAGGGCGGCGTATTGAGAACTGGAGACGGGATTAGAGGCAAATCATCCAATCTGCTATCATCTTCGTCATGATCGCAGTCACTTTCCCAGACGACTTCACCAAAGTTCAGCTTGTCTGGGCAGCTGCGTTCTTCTTCTCGAGGCTCATGGTCTTCCCATGAAAGATCTTCATCACAATTGGGAAAGTATCCGTTATACTCAAAGGCTACTAGCAGTTCCTGCTGCTCATCAAAAATAGGATATTCTCCGGCGCCCTCCGCACATCCGAAATCGTACGCTCGAGGAAAATTTGTCTCCACTGCAGTATCAGTAGTAGTGAGGCTATTTCCTTCTTCATTTTGTAAAACACTCTGTTCATCATTTGGTTTCGGAGTAGTAGCGTTGCACGAAATCATTGCTTCCAATTCTTTTATTTTCGCCTGCGCCTCTTGCAGCTACAATAAAAGTGTTTGTGATGTTAAAATAAAATCTATTTATACCAAAATACCTAGTAGATGGCAACAGTGTGGGAGTAGTATTTACATTTACTTTTGAAATAAGTTCGGCATGAGAGAGGAAAGTCAGTTCGTCCTGCACCGAAGTTAGGTCATCACCCATTTTAAATTCAGCCTGTGAAGTGTTCATGTGCTGTTTTGGCTCCACAGAGATGGTGCTTGATGAAGGACCGCTGTTGGCATTTGCCTCCAGAGAAGAAGATGATGGAGGTAATAATGTCGGATGTGCTTCACTTTGTAATACGTGTGACTTCTTTTTACGCTCAACTACTCGTCGTGTCATGTTATTTACATATTGGACAACTAAAAATTCTCATACAAAATAGTTACAGATTTCGATGTGGGTCAATTTTGACTTCCCTCCCAGTAGTAGGATTTTCGTCCCACAGCTTTCACAAGTTCAACGATAAATTGAATTAGAACCAGAGTTATTAAGCATTTCCAAGTCAACTTCGTAATTGTGAGGCTAGTTTCTCGTGTCCTCGCCGACTGAAATAAATTGGTACTGAGGGTTCGGTCATTAAACAATTAGTTCAGTTTTTTGTGACTCATGTTCTTCGAATCCAATTTGGGACGGAGTCTTGATCAAATCACATTTACATGTTAATCTTGCTCTCGCTTGATTTCTTATTTTGACATATGCGTAGGTGATTGATCACAAATTTCTACATCATGCATTCTGAAATTCTGACACTGAATTCTCCTTCGCCGTGTATCCTTAATCCACATGTCTATGTGAGCTCATTTTACAAAGGTTATTAGAATTGTGGGTTTGCAAGGTTTTTTAGCTTCGATCGATTGTCAATTTAACAAAAAAATTCTTCATTACACATCTACCTTTAGAATTTTATTGAAGTCATGTGCTTGTTGACCAAATTTTAACCAAATTGCTGATCTTTGTGCTGACTAAACTCTCTACAGCTTCTCAAAAGAAATTTGCAGCAAAATCATGCAGAAACACATCGTTATTAATGAGGTAACTCAAAACAAGTATTATTATTACTATAAAATCTTGTATTCTGCAACATTTATTCTTGTCATCTGTGTCACATTACAGTCAGTTTTGTAAAAGCATAATTTTTATTCATAAAACTGATAAGGTGTCATTAGTAAAGCACTTTGCCAATAATGCTTACATTACATGCACGTTATGGCACGACAGGAGGTGTTGATAATGATAGGATTTTATATTCCGCTTCATTTCACTAATATACACATAAGCAAGCTTTGCAATTTTGCAGGTTTGTGCTGCAGCAAAGATGATCTTGAAGAAATACGTAAATGTTGCATGACAGGATTTTCTTTAATACGGTCATTCCTTATCCAGCAAGCGGTACTTTGTACTAATGGAAGATTCTAATTCCCTTCTTAAATGGTTTTATGATCATGATAAATAAGATTCAATTTGACCAAAACAGCTCTTCTTTCTGCAAGCACACATGCCATTATGTCACATTGATGAGGTTTTACATTGAATACTAAAAAACGTTGAATAAATACTATAGACTCTTCGTGCATAATGCCATTGCTTTACTTTGTTGCTTCGTAGAACAGAGGAGGAAACCTAGCATTAAATACATAAATTATTTGCATTAAACAATACAATAGTGCAGGCGGATTACATTACNAAATGGTTTTATGATCATGATAAATAAGATTCAATTTGACCAAAACAGCTCTTCTTTCTGCAAGCACACATGCCATTATGTCACATTGATGAGGTTTTACATTGAATACTAAAAAACGTTGAATAAATACTATAGACTCTTCGTGCATAATGCCATTGCTTTACTTTGTTGCTTCGTAGAACAGAGGAGGAAACCTAGCATTAAATACATAAATTATTTGCATTAAACAATACAATAGTGCAGGCGGATTACATTACTGTATATTCTGAGTTTTTGTCTATGAAGCTTGTACATTTTATTAAGAAAAATTTGTTTTTTTCACGTCCGAATTTAATACGCAAAAAAGATGAGGTATTGTATTATTTAGTAGTGATTGAATTACATAATTATTCTATTCTCCATTCCTGCGTCATCGCATTGTTCCATTTCTTTTCATTAGAATTCAACAAAAATATGAAGGTGAGTGTGCCTCTATTACTATCCCCAAAGAATTAAATCTTCAAAGCAGATTTTACACTTATCAGATTTCAATGTCATCCAAGCGTAATCCAAATCTTTCAAATCTATTTTTACAAATCTATTTTGTGCAATTTCACTCGACGCAGTTCATAATAAGTAAGTCACAGTCATAATAAGTCACAAGGTTCAATGACAAATATTTTCAATGAAAGTGAAAATTCTTTTTCCAGTTAGGCAGCAGCACCTCATTAATAATGTAAAGTGATGATAAAGGTGACAAGCATACATAAATTATATATCATAAGCATGTGAAATGAACGGCACATGGTGCACCCGCGAACTGTATGTCTTATGTCCTCACATTCCACCCAAATCGTGGTGGAGCATATATATATTCAACAAACATGTGCTCAAGGTTTTTTCCCCGGGACCCAAATTCCTGAAACTCTCTGGAGATGTTAATGGAATGTCTCAAACGCTTTTTCGATGATCTTTCACAGGTTTCAATGCCAGAGCATCAAGACTCTGGAGTCATATTAATATTCAAATACCCCAATAAAAATATTACAGCGCATATAATATTGTGGCCAAAATTTAACAATATTGCGGAAAAGAGTTTGTACATTCAAACGAATCCTTCATGTCTTCATGTTTTTTTTTCATACCAGAACCACCCATTAGTGTACATCCTTTAAGGCTTGGATACCTGCCGTGTATTTCCGTGAAAAATGAAAGGGAAATTAAAGACTTTTAGAAGTTAAGAAGGAAAACCTTTGATTCCATTGCATTATGTGTAGCTAGTAATCCTGTTTGACTTGCTAGATTTATGATCCGAAGTAAATTATGACAAACTCAATTGAAGGAACAGTACCGTTTCTGGGGCAAAGAGAAACTACACTCCGAAACTGTGCTTTCCAAAGAAGGAGAACCTTTAACAAATCCACCAATAAGCACTGTTTTTTTTAAATATTTGTTAAAATGCAAGGCTTTGATGATGATACACCCTTGACTCTATCACCTCTAAAAATATATGCATTACATGACAATTAAGTAGAGTTTGCATGAAAACGCTGTATTCAATCAGCATTACAGGCTTATTTCCTTCTGTTTCTCTTTATTTAACCCCACAAATCATGTTATTACTAAAACCGCCACCCACCAGCATTGCATAGTACGTATTCGTTCTGCCTCCGCTAATGTTAAGCTCTGTTTTCAATCAAAATCCGTTCTTTTGTTAATACTTTGTCGCGGTATTTCAAAGGACAATCTTCATTTGTAATGAAAGTGACCTCAAGGCATTCCACACGTTAACAACCTTAATGTCCTGCCTTTGCAAAAATATAAGGAGATCTAAATATTTACACAGAAATCTCATAGAGTCATCAATCACCTTTTGTTGAAATATCATACATGGAAGAACAATGGACCGCCTTGAATCCTTTTTCCATTTTGTACACACATATCCAACCAAATGTAAATCGCAACCTCTCAAATCAACACCGCAGATTGAAACCTCTTTATACCTTCAGCTTCCCCTAATATCTACATATATAATATGCTTATCTTTACGCACTAGTTTCTCCTTGCTACCCTCAGTACATACTAAACTTTTTTTATTACATTTAAATCTTTAATTATTAATAGGCTTAGCTAAAACGATAGCTAACTTTTTCACATTATTTCATCCAGCCTTCCTAGAATACGTTTTAATAATCAAGGAATGTGTTTCTTCAAAGAGGAGAATAGATTATCTAGGGAAAACCTATTCGTAGCCAAAAAGGTCCACTTTGATCGCTTGACCACAAACTTTTGCCTAGCCACCAACGTGCTGTTTGCAAGACCATTCAGAGTTTCCCTTAACACTTTTACCACAAGTCGTAAAAGAAAGAATGCCGAGGTTTACACGCGTTGGGAGTTGGAGCTTTGTGCGAGGGGACAATCATCATTGCCATTTCACTCGCCATTTAATGTATTTTAATGCATCTTATATTGGTCCATCATTCTCACTAATTTTCCTGATAAAATTCCTGTTTCCGTCTTGTTTACTCAAAAGTATGCATGTACGTACAAGTTTATGTGCAATTCCATGCCTTGTTACAAAATGTTTCAATATTGTAAGTGTGAAGATTCTGGTTGACTTGGGATATCTTTGGGACATACACTAATGCATCTTTCTAACAACTAAGCTTAGATCGGCATTCGGCAACAAATGTTGTAAATTGCCTACATTGAGTGTGTCCACTCTTTGAACCCGGCTGTTGTTGACAATGATGATTGAGTTGATTATGCCCGTGCTCATTCAACAATCATAAGTCCATTACGTTGTTATGTCTGACGTCATGTTTGTGTTTGACAATAAACTGGCCGACTAATATGTTAGCAAAATGCAATCTTGAACACCAAATGGAATGTGCCCTTTATTTTGTGAAAGAAGAAAAAGGTGCACATAAGGCAAACGTCAAGGTTGAAGAAGTCCTTCGACTTCTTTCATGTGTGATTGTATTGGGTAAAGTCTGTACCCAAAATTAGTTGTCTCTTGTCGTGGTCTTTCGTGTGCTTTCTAAAACACTACATACATTATAGCTCACGTTGAAATGAACATTTTGCTTGTGATTTCTCTATGAAAAATGTGATATGGGATTTTACTGGGTCAGTGGTTACTTTACCCACTCAAGAGTTATCTAATATGGATGGATTTTATCTTGGAGTGCAAAAACCGGACGTGCTCAGTTGAGTGATTGAGACCGAGCAAAGTTGTTCACTCCGTGATTTACTTAGTTTATTTTTTCCTTGTATTTTTTGCATGAAAATGATAAGTAATTTGTGTTGTCGTAAAATGTCTAAAATTATTGCCCTTTAATGTAGAAACCTGCATTATTGAACGGTTATGTGAAAGTTTGAAGTTTTACAAGTAAAATTAATTCTGTGATTGTACCGCTCCCATCTCGTTCGTCAAATTGCTCAAATTAATTAATATTATCGTCAAGTTATTCTGGGGAAAAATTTGCTAAATTTTTCTCCTTTTCAACTCTTGATGATGAAGTCACAAGGAATAATCATTTTGAGCTGCGCAAACTACAATTTTGGCTAAAAAAAAGTTTTTTCTGTGAAAAAAAGTGTGAAATAGTGCTGCTGACGTGTTAAAAATTTTGGAGGAAAATACAATGACAGCACTGCATAACTTCCAATGGCTGATTCTATTTGCTCTTATCCTTGTTGGTGATATTGTACGTGGAAACTCTACCATCACCTTCACCGACCATCATGGAAATGCAACATCATCTTCTTTGCAAGCAACCAAAAAGGCGCAACCTGTATTTCCAGCTCAAAGACGCCTGTCAAAAAATATGTTCCGGGGATTGGCAAATGGTTCAGTTTACTCAAATTCCTCCTTAACACATAGTTCACCTTTACCTGAATCCATACCCATGCAGTCAACACCAGGAGGAAATGTCCAAATTCTAGAGTCCGGATCAGGTCTTCGAAATCGGGGCGATAGGAGAATTTTGAAAAGAGGTCCACCCTCAGGTGGATCCCACATGGATGACGTGTTTAATTTGAGAAGCTCTCTGAAAAGCAAGAATGAACGAGTCCGAGGAGGTTCTCCCGGATATGATTCGATGCTCACAAGTGTTTCATCTTCAAGTTCATCGTCAAATACATATGATATTCCAATTATAGCCATTCCTGGAAATAATATTCCGCCTCCGGTATACAGTTACTCTGGAAGTGTTGTTGGTCCACCTGCTCCTCCAGCCGAATCAGTTGTGTCTGCTGCAGGAACAGGAGGAGGGTCATCATATGGAAGTTCAAGTTATTCTAAACCTACTGGTGGCAGTTCAGGTGGCTTCGGTGGGAGCGGTGGAACGACAAGTGTGATTGTGGCCACAACTTCCCAACCAGAAATCATCTTCCCACCGGAAACACCTGGTCCTACTCCAATCGGTCCGGGGGCAAGTACAAGTATTCCTATTATTGGGGGTGGAACCGGAGGAAGTGGTGGGAGTGGGGGAAGTGGTGGAATTGGTGGAAGTGGGAGTATCCTTCCTCCTAGCCCGCCTCCGGAAGAAATATTTCCTCCTTCACCTCCTCCAGATGAGGACGATTTTCTTAGTGGTTTGGGCAGGAGATTGAATGTTGCAACCGGGCGTGCCACAGGAGGAGCAGGAAGTCCGGGGGGTTCAGGAGTTCGAACACGGACAAGAGTAGTTTCATCCAAGAAGTTACCAACAACGACCACCCGATTAGCAACTCCAAAAGATTCACTCCCTAGTCCATCTTCAAGGGAAAACCTTCGGGTTGGAACCACCACTGCGGGGACGATGCGACGGGAGAGGTTGCGGGATAAGATTAAGGAATTTCAGGCAACTCTTCTTGAAGAAGTAGAGCCTGTGTCAGACGAAGGTTCTGTCAATGACCCAAACGTTATTACGGGTAAGTACTAAATAATACAGCGTTTAATTATTTTTGTGAGATTGTGATTCAATGAGATGAGATACAAGATGCTGTATTGGATTCCAGATTTTGTCTTTTCTGACATTCGTTGTTTCAAAACAAGGCAGAATGAATACTTCGGGGCAACAATCCACATGAAAAGCGGATTCCACGTGCCATACATTCGGGATCGGCCGCAGGATTCCCTGACCTCGGATGAATGCCGGCTGGAGCAAGTAGAAGGCACTCGAGCATCTTATCACATGGCTGTAACTGACTTACGTGGGTGCGGAGTGGAAACTTGTGGAGAGGTCAGTGTTTCCTTCAAAGAAACTTCTTGTATTATAATTACTAATACAAATTCTCGTTTAAAGTGAAATTATCATGTTGCCCCACCAGTCCATGTGTTTGACGATGGTGTTTCCCCGAGTTCCTATTCTAGCCTTGGCTGACGATGAAGTTACGACGATCAAATGTGTTCCACAACAGAGAACTATTTCCGATACCAAAAGTATCAGTTTCGCGGGAGATTCCATGTAAGATATCGGATAATATGTTGTTGTCGCTCCCACACAGGAAGCTTGTAGGTTGACACTGAATTGAATGAAATTGAATCTTTGCTTTGCAGAGAAAATCGACGCTCAAGTTCAACTGTGGAAGGAGGTATTCAGGAATTTGTTGCTGAAGTAGGAGTGTTCCGTCAAAACCCAGGACCGAGTTCCTATTCTAGCCTTGGCTGACGATGAAGTTACGACGATCAAATGTGTTCCACAACAGAGAACTATTTCCGATACTAAAAGTATCAGTTTCGCGGGAGATTCCATGTAAGATATCGGATAATATGTTGTTGTCGCTCCCACACAGGAAGCGTGTAGGTTGACACTGAATTGAATGAAATTGAATCTTTTCTCGGCAGAGAAAATCGACGCTCGAGTTCAACTGTGGAAGGAGGTATTCAGGAATTTGTTGCTGAAGTAGGAGTGTTCCGTCAAAACCCAGGATCAACCAATGGATTATTTGTGAAGCGAGTGAATTCGGGAGGTGTTGTGCAATTAGGAGAACCTTTGCAACTTCGCAGTGTTGTTCGTGGAACAGACGGTATATAGACATTTTAAAATATTTTTTAATCTTGAAATGTTTTGGGGATGGGTTGATTTTTATTGTTGTGTAATGTGATTGTGTAGGGTGGAAGCATGCAAAGCTCACGGATGTTAAGGTCTGGAGAATGAGGGACACTTACAGTAACAACCTGGATAATTTGGATCCTAACCAGGCATCTGAAGTGATAACTTTGGTTGACCCTCAAGGTTGCAGAAATGATGAATATGTGGTAAATATGAACTAATAATAATTTTTAACTAATAATAACATAATTTCTGTTATTGTAAATATGTAAATATGTTTGCATCTACATTTGTCTTGATTGACTGTCAAATTTATTCAAGGTGATTGCTGAAGATCACCCAATCAAAGATCCCAGGAATGATATGGTTCATCATTTTACTTTCAAAGCTTTTCTTTTTCGAGGACAACGTGTGAATGAACCTCTCATTGTCACAGCAAAAGTTCATGCATGTCAGGAAGCACAGGATTGCATTGTAAGACTGCCCCCTTATATTTACCAATTTTTTTCTAAATTTTAAGATTGACCAGCGCACAGATAAATTTTGAAATAGACCTCCAGGCCGTATACTTGGCCCAAATGACTTCGGAAAAATTGCACCCGGTAGCGCTTGGTTAGGGTTATTACATATGTAGGCTAGAGGAAATTTTAAAAATTGGCCCCGAAATTGTCTAAAAAGAAGTGGATTGTAATAAACCTATACCAGTATTATGTTTATTTTGTGATTTTGCAGATGGCATGTGAGTCTGGACATCGTTCCAAACGATCACCTGTGGAGCTCCACAATTCAAGTGCCATCGTTCATGACTACGATTCTAAACTAGCTCTTCGCGTGGTTGGTTTGAAGGATCATCCTTCCTCCTTCCTCGACGGTGAATTCCCTTTTGACTATGCGGGTGACCCGCAAGTAAAAAATGCTAGCCGAGTCGATCCCACCTCTGGAAAAATGACATGCAACGAAAAAATGTTCGCCTCTGGACTTGGCGGTGGATGCATTATGCTTCTAATTTCCGGTCTGGCACTAGCTCTTTATACGTATGTGAAGCAGGGACGTTTACACAGCTGCAGAAAGTCTCCAACCAACTTCACATCTCCGTACCGCTACCCACCACCGTCAGCAAGACCAGTGGCAACAAGAACACCTTATCAGAAGCCACTTCCACCCACACCAACTTCTTCCGCACCTGCACCGTCATATTCAACTTCGCAGCAGCCACAGCTGCGTCGATCGGTACCACCTCCACCTTCTTCGGCCAATGCAACTTCTGATGGGAAAGCAACAAACGCGGATATTTCTCAAGTGGCCAAATTACTTCAAGAAATAGCAAAAAACAACAACAGTAATGCAAGCAATATCGGAAACGAAGGAAGTAATAAAAAGGCTTGTGCAAGTAAATCCTCTGGTAAAAGTGACATTAATAATAATAAACATAAGAATGAGTCCCCATCTGAATATGCATGCATTGATGAAACAAATTCATCGGGATCATCCTCGGCTTCCTCACTGGAAGATTTGAGAAAGTCGACCAAAAACAAGGACGGGATGTATATCGTATATTGTTACAATAATGACAAGAAAAACAAGCCGATAATGATGCCGTTGAGTGCTCCATCATCGACCCGAATGCGAAGAAAAAATTTGAAAGGGAAAGGAGGTGATGACGAAGACGAGGATTCAGAAGGAGTAGGATCGCAAACGGAGGAAGCTACAGAAGAATCTGACGATTCTTACCGTCAGGAAAATAACATCGGAAATGGTAACATCGTTAAAAACCAAGTGGTCCGGCGAACCGTCCGAGAAGTGAAGAAGAAAAGCAAACAGAATAACAACTTGCGCTGCTCAGGTCGAGGAATAATTCGTCGTCGAGTGAGCTCTGTTTACAGGGAAGGATACATGAATGGAATACGTGGAGCTGTTGCTGCTGCTGTTGGCTCAAAAGTTGGAAACTCTTTTCCATTAAAATACAAGAACAAATCACCGTCTGCCAGCAACATTCCAGCAGCCATTGCTTCCTCAGATTCTTCAGGACGCCGAATAAATTTTAGTGTGAGAGAACGTCGGTCTGCACGCAAGCGTCGACAGCAGCAGGAAGTCCAGTACCACCTGGACCAGTACTCAAGCGAGGGCGTGCTCTCTGAAGCGACCACAATGGCTTCCGACTTGGACTCAGCGTATTCTGGCTCCAACTGCTCAAAACTGACGGAGGACCATTTGTACGAGTTGAAACGGGGCAGCGCAGGCTCTCTGTCTGGCCGCTATCCAGATTTTCGCAATTTTCACAAGTTGCATCAGAATTTGATGGACGTTCAGCGTCAGCTTGCAAGAAGTGGAGCTCAAGGTCAGAAGCAGGAGGTTCGCAGAACAACCAGTTCACCCAACAATGCCAGTGGGAACATGATGAGTAAGACAACTGCTGTGGCCATTGGAGTTGCCTCGCCACCGCTACCACTTGGAGAAACAAAAGCTACTCATTTCGTCACGCGTGATGACTCCACCACAAAAATCCTTATTGTTCCAGAAACTCATGTTTAAAAATGAATATATGGCTTCCCTTGCAACTGTTTCATATTTTGCACAGTGTACAAATGTATCATGTGCACTGAGGCAATATTTTGGCTCACAATTTTACTTTTCCTATACATCCTTCTTATACGAATACATATAGTTGATTAACAATAAAGATTATTAGGTTACGCATTCCATTATGATAAGCATGATACTAAATGATTGAGAAATGTTAAGGCAGAATTCAAATGACTGATAAAAATACTATATTTGCTAGCTAATATCTTTCTATACTCTTTATAAAGTGATTTAATTTGACATTAGAATAACTTTCAAAACATATTTTTATAGCGAGCTTATTAGATTCTCAAAATTGTTTATTCCTTCTGAGATCGGTACGTCTTTTGCATGCTTAAGTTTAATACTTTTTAGCAACCAGTTTTAGGAGTAGTAATTAGTAAATAATACTAAGATAAAGCACAATCTCGGGAATCTAGCAGGAAACCTGGAATTGTTGCATTTGTTCAAACTTCAAACAATCATTTTCAAAATCATTTTATTATTTCAAAGTTAGAATTTTTATAGTTATTACTTGGTTTAGCATTTTAGGGAGTAGTTTAATCTGAAAGCAAAAAGCATTTTATATTCCCCATTCCTTATGCGTACATATATTTTTGTATCATGTTCTGTTTTTAAAGTTTTATATTTGTAAGCAAAACTAATCTTTTCCACATTTTCATAGAGAAATAAAATAAACATGCTAAGCTTTCCGACTTGTCTTAGTATTTACTACGCATGAAACACTTCGGCAAAAAGATTCGCACAAAAGGGAAGTGTTGAAGGTGTTCTTAGCCTGTGTCTTATAAGCTTTGTTCATCTTCAAGGTTTCTTGAAACTTGAAGGTGTGGCTCATTAAAAATGATTTTAGCAAAGTATACTTATCCTCTTCTCGCGGTACATATAGTAAACATTTTACTAGTTTTAAATCTCGTGGGAGTGACGACGGTTGTAGCCGAAAGAATTTTCCCAGGGAACCCGTACAGCCACCGGGAAATGTTTGATCCTAAATTCCTATTGGAATGGATAGCCGACCCCAAAAACACGGATGTTGTGTTCAATATCACAGCGGCAACTCGAGGGTGGGTCGGAATTGGTCTCAGCAAAACTGGGAAAATGACCAAGTCGGACATTGTAATTGGAGGAGTTAGTGACAGTGGAATTGCGTACCTCAGAGTAAAGTTAATATCAATAATTTTCTTCCAAACTCCATCAGCATCACAATTTGCACTATTAATGAATTCGTTAATTACATAATATAGGATTGGTATACAGGCGATAGGAGACTTCCCATTCGAGACCTGCAGCAAAATTGGCGACTAATTGATGCATGGGAGAATCGGACTCACACGAGCATGACAATTGTTAGAGATAAGGAGACCTGCGATCCTCATGACCTCCCAATGAATGTAAGTGCTTCCAAAATACACTGTACATGATTAATTTAAATCAAACGAGTCGTTCAATTAGGAAAACACTGTCCACCTTATGTGGGCATACGGAGAAGATGACCTTGTGGATTACCACGTCCAGAACAGAGGGAGTGTTAAAGCACACCTCTTTCAGCCGGACCTCACGCCACAAATTAATCAACCTTCGACCACACCAACACGCCCGCCACAACAACAACACGGCCGTTACAAGCCGCAACGGACAAAGGCTGCCTCCTCGCTCGCAAGATTTTCTAGCGTTTCCGCTGGCAAGCTGGACAATATTGATGTTTGGAGGCTTACTGTGACCGCCAGTAGCTCAAAATCCGGTGACTCTTGGTGCGTTTTTCAGGAAGGTCCAGAACTTCGAAAGTTGCATTTTATAAATGCATTCGCAACCCCGATGGATAGTGAGAAGGTGGAAATGAATTTGGATAGAGTGGTGGTTTATAAATGTTCACCAACTCGAGATCAAAGCAACGCTACAAGTAATAACCGACCAAGAACCAAGGAAAATTTGGAAGGAGAGGAGACAAGCCCAAATGATGCGTTTCAGCAATGGTTTGATTACAGTGGAGAATGTAAGAACGCAACGGAGTTGTTTTCATACTGTAAGAATATCATTTACACTTGGGGCAATGGAGGAAAGGTTAGTTGCACATTAGCTTAAGAAGATAACGAACCAATAACTAAATGAAGAGGTCTTTTCGTGTCATGAGGCTTTTATTTCTTATCAATTGCCTTAGGAGCACTTTCTCCCGAAGAATACAGGGATACCATTCGGAGGTTCGGAAGAATACTATTTAGTGGAAGCATACATTGTCCCACCTCCTCAGAACTCAACCAGACAGAGACGTGCAGAACCTGAAGAGCCGCAGCCCACAACTGCGAACACAGGAAATAGAACGGAGACAGATGACTTTAATCTAGATATCAACATCGATTTGCTATTAACGGAAACACCACCGTTGGTTTAGTAATATAATAAAATTACCTAACGTGATATTTGTGATAGGAAGCATTTGATTGCTGAAAAACTAATGTTTTAATCTTCGTAGAAAATTTGAAGCCAAAATCTTTCGAATAGGTTACAACCCAGCAGCACCTTTAATAATTCCGCCAGCGGCACCAGACTTTGAGGTTTTTGGACATTGTCCGAATGAGTGCACATCCCGGTTAATATCTAGAAGCAAGCCATTGCGAATTTTCGGGGTATCATTTGATACGGGTCCTTTAGGCAAGGCGGTGGGGCTTCACCACCTTCGGAATGCTTTTGAAATTCCTATGATAGCTCAAGATCACAATCATGACCCATCCTTTCAACAAACGCAAGTACTGCGAGAGCCAAAAATTATTCGTTCGGGAGACCAGTTGACAGTCCGTAAGTGATGAATGGATGCATGAATTTTTTGGAGCTGACTCGTGAATTATACAATCTCTTTTCGCATTCCTCCTCCAAGGATGCAAACTTAAATCAGCCACACCTTCCCTGGATGCCCTGAACAATTCCCCAGGTTCCCTCTCGTTTCCTCCGCCGGCACCACTGAATTATTCGCCAAGATGCCTGGCATACTTATGGTACTATGAGGATATGGGTAACACTTCCAGAACAAATGTCAGCAGGCAGTCCTCTTTGCATGAATGTATGAGCAAAATTCATCCCAGTGACATTGCTCGGTGGATAGACGAAAATGCCCCAATTGAGTTGAAACGGTTTCATAACAAATACTGAGTTTTATTATGTTTAAATAACTAAGAGCATAATTATGTGTCAACATAAAGATCAGAAAATTAATTGTAATAATATAATTAATTCATTTACATAGGCACATCAATTTACCACAGGTTCTAATGAACAAATTGAAGAGAATCAAATGGACTCCTCATTTACGGCTCTCACTGAGTGAGCTCTACGAACTTGGACGATACCGATCAGCATGCGGTGGAGTGGCACCTGTTGCTCCGGCATCATCGCAGATTCGGGGTCACAGAAAGCAGTCCGCAAATACTTATTACAATGGCACGAGAGGATTTCGTCAGAATATTAATCGTGGTCACAGTAATAACAACAACGGTACACTTGGGAGAAGCAGAGGCCCAACACCAACTTTAGCACCGTTCTCGCCAGCAGGTGAATTAACGGTGTACCCATTACCTGTGGAAGAAGAGCTTCCTTATACAATCGGCTGCCCAACTTTGGATGACGAAGGCCTATTGTTTGGAGCTCCTCCGCGACCTCGTGCGCCAGTTATTTTTGGATAAGCCCACTTGCTTCTGAATTTGTTCATTATTTTGTTCCTTTATATTCAAGAGCTCACACCATTTTATCAATTTTATGTACCTACATAGTGTCTTTTGATTTTCTACCAAATTCTTCGAATGTCAATAATGTACCGAGTAGTGTAACTCGCTCGCAATCTCCTGACATTTTTTTCAATAAAATTTTTAAAAAAATATAATAATATGTACCAGTACCAGTCACTTGATGTAATGCGTGATCTAAGTACATTACCCGTAACATCGTAATAATAAATATTTGGACATTTTGGCTAGCACTCGTGCGGAAAGGGCATTTATGTACACAACAGTTTCAATAAGGATCAGATTAAGCACTGGTTCGGTTTCTTGTTCTGAAACTCTCACTTCATGTAATACTTACATCAAATGAAAATAGGTAGAGAATACACTTCTACTTCTATCCACCTTGGACAACTCCCAGACCTGCAGCTGCAGCACCTCCTATAACTGCTGCGGATCCTACGGCAAACCCCAAGATAAATAGTGGTAATAATCTGCGTCTGCGAGGTGGTGGTGGAGGCATCTTCATTGGACCATTGACAGTGAAGTGGAAAGCCTTGTTGTATGTTGGAATGGTCTGCATGTCTTGCATTTGCGTGGGCATTTGAACATTATTCCCCCCATTATTTCCAGTTCCAGCACTTATCTGAAAATTTCCCCCGTTATTTCCAGCTCCAGCACTTAATGTGAACATCCCATTTCCACTTGTTTGCATCATCTGAGGTTTCTGGGGCTTCTGGGGCTGCTTCCATCCATTGGAGAAAAACTTCTACAAACATACAATTTGTGCATTAATTTTTTTAGTATTAAGAAATCACTGTTCTTACCGAAAGTGAACAAACCTGAGGAGTTCCATCCAACTGGAAACTAGTTGATAGTTGTCGGTCTTGAAGTTCTTCCTCAATTGGATCTTGGTAATTTTCACTTGAGTCGTACTCATCATGATATGCATGGTAAGGACTGAGTTCGTAAAATGATTGCGAATGAACAAAGAGTAGTGGATAGCAGAAGAATATTATAAACGTGAACAATGTGCAATATGGGGCAAGTGGAGATTTAGATCCACTTAACATATCTGAATACAAATTAGCTTATCTTGACCTAAAAGGCAATGATGCAATGTGCTGGCCATTTGAAGTACTTTATATCAACGAAGGCACTAGCGGCGAAGGCGGCAGTTGAGCTGATAAAGCAATCACAATTGTCAAAGGAGTGACCGACTTTAATTTGCTTTATAAACCTTTTATTGTTGGCTGCTGCAGTTTGGCAGGAGACTAGTCTTTGTTTAGTAAGAAAAAGTCTTTTGCCTCGAAACATTATTCAGATTTCCCCATGAAACTACTAAAAATATGTTGTCACATTTGCACATTTTTATTAATTAAGATTTGAGGAAGTCGAAAATGTGACTAAAATGAATACTTTCCTACACAGCTACAAATAGCTATAAATAAAGCATTTAAAATGCATAAACGAGATACACTTCAAATAGAAAATGAATTGAATTATAATAATGTCCCTTATATTGGATTTTTTCAATCTAGAACAGTAATAAGGATTACACAGAATAATTTCCTATCTTCATGGTTTTCACTTCAATGAATTTTTAATTTGAGGAAGCGGCTTGGCAAAAAAGTTTGGTATGGTTTTACAGATGAGAAAATGAAGTTCCCTCAGTCTTTTGCTTATCTTACCCGTTATTGTACAAATCCACCCCTTTCATTTCATGTGACTTATATTTAAAAAGTGAAAACATGTTTTTATTGAGTACCAATTTATTCTTTCATTACATTACCATAATAGATAATGTGACAAACAGCATTCAGCAATAAATAAATATTTCTAAACATCTACAAAAAATAGCGCTGGCAAGATTTTTCTTCTCATTAGTTTTTTCTACATAGCAGCCTCTCAGCCTTCCTAAAGCATATGAAGCAGAAAATTGATAAAATCTTCATAATGAATTTCTTGGTAATACATTGAGAGAAGTTTTTGGGAGGATTAGTAGTGTGTAACTTTTCATAGTAACTCTCAAACTCATCAACGTCAGGGTTGGGTGAATACCATAGAATAATGGTGGATTATTTCTAAGTAAAAAAATAACTATCCGTGAAATAAAAAAAACAGCTAGGCTACCTTCCTAAAAGACCAAAGTTGGAGCATCAATTTTTAATACTCACGCCTGGTTATTTTATTTATAATATATTATAACAACTCAACTCCACCATCCTAATAAGGTTTTATCTCAAAATGCACAACTTCGTCATAATACTTCCACGTGTGCTTCATTAGCCATTTCATTATCCAAACAAAAACGCAAAAGGATTAGGCACATTTGTCGCCGGTTGCTGTTGCTGCTGCTGATACTGTAATAATTGTTGCACCTGCGTCTGAGTCGCTGATGCTGCATTGGCTAGTGCCAAAGTGTCAAGGAATTGCTGCTGTTGAAGTGGATTTAAAAGGGACAGTTGTAAGCCAGCATTACCCGAAATAACATTATCCGTGGGTGGAACCGATGGAGCGTGGGTAAGAGCCTGCTGCTGTTGTTTACGTGAAGGCTCCGTGGCGGATGCAGCCACAGCAGCAGTAAGCTCTGGTTGTGGACCAAGTGACTCTACTCCTGCCAAGGTGCTTCTACTACCTGTTGTGACTCCATTTATGGCTGTCTTTGCCGCAACAGGGACGAGACTATAGGCTGCCACGTATTTCTCCAAGTTGCTCAGCATTCGTTGTCTGATTCTCATCCACCAGGGAAATTTCATAAGTTTAAAATCCATCGCGAAAATTTCTTTAGGCACGTCCTTGTCTCCTGCCACAATTCGCCCGATCATTTGAATAACAGCTTTGTCTGACCCTTGGGCGTATCGTTGCATTGCTATGATATCCAAAGCCAGAGGTCTGTCCACCTCGACAAGCAGGATTTTCATGATGAGTCCCAAAGGAAGTTGATCCAAGGACTGGAAAGCTTCCAAAGCTTTTACTGCACCATACTTTTTCATGATTTTTAGAATAAACTCTGGAAGAGTCTGGGGAGTTTCAGCAACCTTTAAAAAATTATTTGATTAAAGATTGAGGATTGAGAAGTCAAAGCTTTTAATTATTTTATATCCATGTACTTATTCAAATTACTTTACTCAAACAATATTGCAAATACCTGATCTGAAGTAGCCGATGCTACTATTGTAGGTGCAACTGTTGCTATTGTGGCTGGAACTGATGCTAAAGTTGTAGTCACAGTAGTCACAACCCTTCTAGGTTTCGGTGTAGTCGTAGCTGTCGAAGTTACTTTTGGTGCAGAAATAGTGGGTGATGGCACTAACACCGTCGCCGTAATAATTGTTTCATTTTTCTTAATTTCTGAAGCCGCAGCTGTTGTGGTCTCATTTTTCGCTTCTACCAAAATTGCTATAACTAATAGCAAGTAACTTAAACATTCAATATTAAGCCACGGTTTACACCTCATCTTATTTTTTATGAATGACACACGATGGCAATAAACTTAATTGGCAGTACCCTTGACTAACCGATTTGACTGTGAACTGTTTGCTACGAACCTGTCGAGTAATCTGTGGTCAGTTGTGATAATTTGCAAACCAGCTTTTTTCTGTTTTTGTCACAAATAAATTGTTTGAAAAGATTCAGTCAAGTGTTACCTAATCGCAAATAGCTGCACTATGATTATATGCTAATTCCTACTTTTACGCGATACTAGAAATTAATGTGTGTGTCAGTCAAAATGCAAACATCAAATAAATACAAAAAAATAATAGCCAAAGTTACTTTTATTTGTACTAGCGAGCATTTTATTTTTACGTGAGGATATTGCACGTTGACATTAGTATGAGAAATAAATTCATAATATTATTACATATTTGCAGTAAAAAACATAATCAGGAAAAGATTTTTTGCATTTGATATATTTGCCGTCAACAAAAAGTGGACTCATACAGACCTACGAAGCAGTTAGATCCAACAGTGTTGAGAAGTACTACATACAAGGATCCCTGCAGGTGCAAACTTCAGACCCAAATCTAATTATTGCATAACATAACTTCTTCGGCAGGTGGTACGGCAACGTTAATAGTACACGTGCATATAAATTGGAAGTGCATCTGCAGAAGTGGCCAGGGACCTGTGTGAAGTCAACAGAGTAAGCTTGAACATTTTCAAGTGAATCTTACCACTGCATTCACTTCCAATAATGCGCACAAGGCATAACCTACACTCACAAATAGTTCGTATTCTCTGTATGCGCCGCCGTTCCGATAATCAGATAATTTAATACATATGTCCGTCGTTTATTTGCACGCATTATCTGAGTGAGAGGAGAGGAGGTAACTGTTTACCACGCACTCACCTCATCATGCACATAGTGCACCTTTACAGAACCACCATTTTTATGGTACTATCTATAATCAGAGTAGCTTTAGAACAATAACTCCGCTTTTTTATTCCACTTTTAGTCATGCTATTTGCTTTGCAAAGTTTGCTTTTTAATGAAAGGAACATTTGTCACACGCATGTTCTTATTGCATTCGCTCACCATCTAAAAAAAA
>JAHZNF010000730.1:0-15650 GCA_027744215.1 Troglopedetes dispersus
AAAAACCATGATCATATTAAAGACGAAGTCAGAAGCATGAGAATTCCTGGATGCACACATTTTAGGCAGTGCTTTTAAAACATTTTTACTGCGATATTATCACCACCACCACCATCCTCACAATTTCTATATTCTTATTATGTTACATGTGTAAACACGTATAAAGTTTTTTTTGGTGGAAACGTGGAGGTATTTTTTTAGTGTGAACTCGTAAGATTGTCTTTTTTTGTTAGTATTATGTTTCGCGCCATGTAAAAGAATGGGATAATATAGGCTGTGTTGTTGTGTGTCCCGTGGAAGCATCCAGCAAAGATTTTTAGAACCAATTCCCCTTCTTCGTCTTCTTCTCGCTTTTTCCCTTTCTTTTTTGTCTTTGTGAAAATGGTTTGGAGCCGGATGCGAGAATGCTACTAAACGTTTCCCTTGAGAAACCTCTTTTTCATGCGTTTCACGCACAAAGTTTCTCCAAAAAAACAAGGGAGGTATCTATAATACTCTTGTTTTGTGTGCATAAATAAAGAATTTGAGCGAGAAAATATTTATATTTAGGTGGCAATCAGGGTTTAAATACGGTAGCAGTTTTTTTTGTTGTTGTTGCTGATTTTGATAAGCTTTTGCTGTTCCTCTTTTTTATTTATTTGCGATGATGATCATCATCAGCATTGAGGCAAGAGGTGGTGGTGGTGCTTGTTAACATTTTTTTAGAGGAAGTGCATGGCTGAACGCTTTCCCGTCTGATTTTCATAATCAAAGTGAAATCTCACTTTATTTACTCTCCCTCTTCCTCATGGATAAGTTCTGAATGGAAAGATTGTGTGTTCCTTGTTTTGTAGGTGGGCTGGATCCGAGCGGAAGATCAAACAATTCTAACTTTGGACGCGAAAGTGGTAACTCACAACAGGTACGGGATTTTCTCTCTCAACATAGATGTGTTTATGTATTCTGTAACAACTTTGTGCATTGATCTGTCCATGTCATTTTCATACTCTTTAGTCGTGTCAGCGTGACTCATGACGGCGTGGAGACATGGAACCTCCATATTCGTCAAGTCAGGGAAACAGGTAAAGTGCCATGAAATCTAAAAGACCAACAACATGTTCATCTTTTTCCGGGGAGCACAACATAAACTTAATTCAAAATGTGTCTTCTTGTTTCTTGTCCTCTTTCGAAGGAATATCTTCATTTTTTTAAGCAAAACTGTACTTTCTCCAAAAACTATTTTTATGAAGGTGTAACTCAAATGCTCAACTATTCTAAAGTCATTATATAATCATATCTGTAACAATTTTTTTTTGTTGTGTCCATAATTCACTACGTTGACCATACCAAATCTAGCAATCGAAAAAATGAATTGCTGCTTTTTTAAGTGTTCAAAATAGCCCGCGTAAATAATCAGAATTAAGATGTCATGATTCGTGGGAGTTTTTTGTGACCATCTTCATCCTTTGAAATCTAAGTATTTTGACACAGTCCACATTATAGCCCTTGTTTTTGTCGTCTCACAAAATAGAAACTGTGAAAGGAAAAGGGACAAAAAAAAACTGCCTAAGTTAGTGGTGGTGGTGGTGGCTCTTTTCCCTGCTCTTTCCTTCATTCATTATGTCCTTCAATGCTTTTCCAAGTTTCTCGTGGTTCTATTCAAAGAGACAAGAAAGATGAAACAAGCTAGAAAGTTCTGCTCCGCTCTGTGTCTTCTCCAGCGAAGCTCAAACTTGACTTGACTTTCTGCTTTTCTCAGAGAGAGAGAGAGAAAGCAAATATGTAACTAACCAAGAAAATATATATAAATACCCACACAGTCCCTGAGAAACAGGAGAAGCTATCCCCATTCCCGCCATATATAACACGAAACCTTTCCTAATTAATTAAGTAAGCAAAAAAAAGATGCCACCATATTAACTAATTCAAGAAGGGAAAATGCCTGTGCAAAAAATAAACCAGCTACAATACAAAACAGGATTCTCTCATTTTCCCAAAGTTGTTTGCCTGTCTCTTTCCCTCCTCCCTGGAAAACGGGATATCATCCAGATGTACACCTCCACCAAACACAAATTTTAACGAGACGACGAGAGGGACACATAATGTACATTCAGGGTCTCCATTTTTTCAACGAAAAAAAAAACACGTGGAGAAAGTATTCCCAAAAAAAATTTTAAGCAATACCACCATTTTCATTTTTGAAGTTCGGCAAAATGCTCCATCCAACAATTTTTTTTGTTTTTACACGACACACCACCATTTTTTTACCTACTGCACAGTGCACACACGACACGACACGCACCCTCAGAAATTGCTCATTTTCATCTAAAGTGCATAATATACATTAATACCCAACCCAAACACCTTGTACTTTCCTTCTCAACAAGTCAGATCCTTTTATACAAGTAGAAATCACAAGCCTTCATTTTTCATTACAAATTTCATTTGCAAACCAAAACAGACCACATTTGAAAATACACACACACAATATTTCTTTCTACTGTGATGATCATGATCATCACTGCTGCTGCTGCACACACCACCCACGACAAAATTGTAGAGTCACACTGAGCAAACCTTTTTTTCTCGCAATATGTTCCAATAATAATATCCTCTCTTGTGTTTGTGTGGTGTGTTCATCATCATAACTGTTGTAAAAAAAATAACATACTTTCCCCTGTTCACACACATCACCGCAAACACCACCAAAAACGGAACGAACCACAGAACAAAATTTTGAGTATCTATCTCCAAAATTCCTCCTCCACCTCCACCACACCAATTTTACCACTCGGCAAAAACTATCTTTTTTTCGTGTGTGTGTGCAATGTCAAGTCATAAATTTGTGCTCCATACGTACTAGAAAATGGTGGTGCGTGAAGGAGAATATTCATAGTGGTGCATTTCATCATTACCCTCATTATCGCCACGCCACTGCCGCCAAACCACTGCTGCCACCATCACCACCGCCGTTCAATGCTCCCTCTCTTCTGTCCCTCCTGCTGTGATGCAGTGAATGGATGCACTTACTCATTACCAACACGGCACGTTATTTTTTTTCTTCAGACGACGACGAGTCTCTGGAAAACTAGTTATTTATGCATGCCTCCTAAATGCTTTTATATGCAAAAAAACGCACACACACCAAGATATTCCCTTTTGTTGCTTGCAGTTTGGTTGGTTGTGATGTGTGTGCATAATAAAGTTGTGTAAAATATGTGTATTTTCTTGTTCTTCTTCTTCGGGGAAGGAGCATTCTGTGACTGACACTTTTCTCTAAAAAAAAGAAGAGAGTGTTTGGGTGGCTGGGTTGATCTTTGGGAGCGAAAAAGGGAAAAGTTTATCTAAGAAAATCTTTTTTGATTGACAAACTTTAGTTTGTTGCATCGTAATAAAATGGATCATGTCTTTGGTGGATTTACGAGCTGTCTTAATTAGTGACATGGAAATGAGCAGGAAAGAAGAAGCCCAGGCGTGTATAAACCGACAAGCATCCGTCGAAAAAAACACACGATGATAAACGTCCGGGAAAATTGGGGAGATGGGTCGTCGCAACGACCCATCTCCACTCACCACCACCACCAACAGATTTTCTAGTCTCGGGCTCCCCGCGATTTTCTCTCCTCCGAAAAAGCAGAGTTTTAGTGTGTGTGTCTTGCTTCTGCTGAGAAGAGAGAAGGGAACACAAGGAACTCAAAAATCTACATGGAAAGTTCTTCTCACTTCTCACATATTGAAATTTTTTTTGGAGACACATACATAAATAGTGGTGGAGGTGGTGCAGTGTTCCGTATAAATATTCCGTGGAATAGTTCTACTACTTTTAGTTGCTGCAAGCACAACTCATATTTCTGAGGACGACGACGGTGAAGACAGATTAATAATAAAGTAAAACAGAAATAATATTTGAGGAGCAGTGTGTTTGCACTGCAGTTTTGCATGATAAAGTATAAAAGGAGGAATGTATATTTACACAAGATGCTTTTATATAGCTTTAAATTGTGTCTATGAGCACAGTTCTTGATTTCAAGAAATTGGAGAACAGCTTGCCAAAAACTTTGACTTTTAAATGTGAACACTTGTGTGTGCATTTTATTTTGGTACACGTCAAACCACCCCTTCCTAGATAGATAATAGAAAAGAGAGCAACAGCTTCCTTCCAACATGGAGAAAGCATAAATATTTTTTTAGAGAAAGGATCTTGTATCAGTTTTTTTTACGATGGGCAATGTTGTGAAAAAAAATAAAATTGTACGGGTTTTCTATCTGGTCGGGTGGTCTATCTTCTATAACAAAACTTTATTGCCTCCACCACCATCACCACCACTGAGGTTTTTTACACGTATTTTTGGAGGAGAATATAACTATTATTATTATTTTTTGTGATAACGATGATGAGTTTTTCATAGGAAGACCGACCTCCTGTAGCTATCGTTCCCCGAAAAATAAAGTGAATAAAAAAAATATTTTTTCGAAAAAAAAAGCAAAAGCGTATCTTTTTTTTGGAGGACAAGGTTATCGATTTCTCACCCCATTAACTGCTCCTCCTTCCTCATTTAACTAAGTTGAGAGAAAAAAGTGAGAAAAGCTAATAAGTTTCAAGCCAGAGCTGCTCTACAATAATAATCGAGCATTTTCGCCGTGATTAGCATCTTTTTAACTTACTTTTTTTCTCTCACTCACTCCAATTAACTTCTTTTTCTCCAAAAAATATTTTTAGCGGGTTGTACCACTTTGAAAGAAAATATGTGGCTTCTTCTAAAATATGCATAAAAATTGTCTCCATTTCGTTTAACTAACTCCAGAAAAAAAGAAGAGATATGAGGTGGTGCCGCCGTCGCATCTTTTTTGTTCCATCTCAGGACCCCATCATTTTCCATATTTTACACTGTTTTCCTATCTCTTTTTTTTCAAGAGAAAACAAAAAACTAACGGAGCCGTTAAGGGTAATAATATTAGGAAAGGAGGACATTCCTTTTTTCCCACTCATTTTATGCATTTTTCAATGCATAAATTTTTATGTATGGCTTTTTTTTCCCGAGAAAAAAAAAGAGAGTGGAACTCTTCTCCCAAGAAAACAAAAAAAAACCTTGGATAATATGATATGATATGATAAAGTAAGTAATAATGGTGGTGGTGGTGGTAGTGGTTTTATTTTTTTGGGGCCATTTTTATTTGAGAAGAAGAACGAAGAAAGCGTCGAGCCATCTGATAATGTGTTTTTTTGGATGGTACTAAATACGTGAACCACTATAAAAAAAACGGGAAAAATGTAGGTGTACATCTGTAATGTTGAAGAAAGTGGAGCTTGTTACACACAAAGAACGAAAAAAAAAGCAACGGGGTAACCAAGATGAACGTACGTTACCTTTATTTTAGAGAGACAAAAATAGGGGACGCATTTTTTTGTACACTCCCCGTTTTTTCTTCTTTGCTTTCGGGCATATCACGTTCAACGAAGCGGGAAAAGTGCACAGTCACGTCCTCCTTGTCCTCCGCACTATTGTTTTTTTTCCTTACTCCTTCGGTCGTTCCAGTTGTTTGAGTTAGTGCAACTACACGCCATAAAGAAGACGAGTTAGTTTTTTTTCCTCGTTGGCAGGATGGGAATGGCAGGAGGAAAAGAGGTGCTAAATTAAACGCGTTTCGCTCATAATAAAAAAATGAACTTTTTTCCCGTTGCCATTTGCTGTCTCGCGAAGCTTTATATATTTTATTTTTTTTCTGGAAAAAATATATAATGCTGGTTTGTGTTTGAGAGAGAGTGTGTTTGTGTCCTCTCAGATATATAATTCCAATTGGAAGAGGCACCAGGTTGCTCTTTTGGGAAGATATTATGCCTTTTTCATATTACGTACCTCATCTTTTTTTTCGAAAGATTTTTTTTTAAAGTTGGACGGAGTTATGCCATTTTCATTTTTGAAGCATGCACTGGAGAAATTTTTTTTTAGGGGAAAAAGGCTGCTCGTGTTATTTTCTGAGGAAAACAAGCTAGTATTTTTTTTCTGGCTTCGAAACTTTCACTATTTTCTCACTTGTTTCAAAATAAATTAAACGCGTTTCGCTCATAATAAAAAAATGAACTTTTTTCCCGTTGCCATTTGCTGTCTCGCGAAGCTTTATATATTTTATTTTTTTTCTGGAAAAATATATAATGCTGGTTTGTGTTTGAGAGAGTGTGTGTTTGTGTCCTCTCAGATATATAATTCCAATTGGAAGAGGCACCAGGTTGCTCTTTTGGGAGGAAGATATTATGCCTTTTTCATATTACGTACCTCATCTTTTTTTTCGAAAGATTTTTTTTAAAAAGTTGGACGGAGTTATGCCATTTTCATTTTTGAAGCATGCACTGGAGAAAATTTTTTTAGGGGAAAAAGGCTGCTCGTGTTATTTTCTGAGGAAAACAAGCTAGTATTTTTTTCTGGCTTCGAAACTTTCACTATTTTCTCACTTGTTTCAAAATATAATGTCATGCCACAATATTACATTTCCAGAATCAGAAGACACAACAGCATCATTATTGCCCATATTGCGTTGCATAAAAAGTTTTGTCACAAAGCCAATCCCTTTCTTCTTCTTTCTTCTATTGTCTTTTTTTTTGTTTCTTTCTTTCATTCACGTGGTTCATAATATAAAAAATATACATCATCTGAGAGCAGAGTAACAAAAAAAGTGCATACATATTATATTCTTCTTTAATATACTTTAGCACACTTCATTTCATTTTTAGACAAGTCGGAGGAGTCATTCATTGTTTTTTATATGAAAAGTTTTCTTTCAATTTCTACCTCCAATACTACCACCTACCTCTTTCGCCTCCTTTAAATATCTATGTTGAGAGAGCATCTTCTTGTTTTGATTTATGATGACGTGATGATTGCATTTAAACAAAATCCAGTACACCTCCATTTCAAAGAGGAGAAAATGGAATCCAACTAACATGTCTGCATTATTGACAAGATAACATAACAATTGAGATTTCTGGATTGAATAAAGGTTCAATTTCTCCTTTTCCAGTGTCGCCAACCATCATAGATGAAGAAACGAGTGCGGACGTTACCGCCAGAGAAGGTGACAACGTTACTCTAGTCTGCAGGTGATAATAATAAAATTGNCAAAATCCAGTACACCTCCATTTCAAAGAGGAGAAAATGGAATCCAACTAACATGTCTGCATTATTGACAAGATAACATAACAATTGAGATTTCTGGATTGAATAAAGGTTCAATTTCTCCTTTTCCAGTGTCGCCAACCATCATAGATGAAGAAACGAGTGCGGACGTTACCGCCAGAGAAGGTGACAACGTTACTCTAGTCTGCAGGTGATAATAATAAAATTGTTAGATTTTTATGCACACAATTATGCAAAAATGAGTGAGAAAGTAGAAACATAAAAGGTGTGTGTATCTATTTCATTTTTGAAAACAGAGCCACGGGACGACCTCCACCAAAAATCATTTGGAAGCGGGAGGACGGTCAAAGGATTCTGGTTCGCCGAGGGTAATCTATTTCTCTTTTGGAAACAGAGCCACGGGACGACCTCCACCAAAAATCATTTGGAAGCGGGAGGACGGTCAAAGGATTCTGGTTCGCCGAGGGTTACGAGAAGCCTTTAAAAGTATGCTTTCTCTCCTCCAAAAGTGATAACTTTTGTACAGACTAATAATGAATTTTTCCAGGGTGAACGAAACCATTTGAGACCACACACGAAGGGTTATGGTATCCTTCCAAATTAACAAGTTATATATATTTTTCTCTTCTTCTCCAGAATAGTCTCATGTCATTGAACACACGTTTTACGCGACGCGCAAAAAACATCTGCTTACCTTCCTCTCTCTTCTGTGCTGCAACAAACAAAGAATTTCTTTTTTTATCGGCCAATATTTCCTTTTGTCATCTTATTGCCCCGTGTAATTGGATATTTACGAAGAAAAGTCATATTTCAGTTTGGACGTGGGAGTGGAACGAGTCCAATATCAGACCAATAATTGCCAACATATCTTCTTCCTCTTCCGCCTCTCCTTTCCTACAAAAAAATATAATACTAAAGGCTTTTTTTTTGTGTGAGGACCATTTTCTCCTCAAACTTGTCGTCTCATCCTGTAATTCGGAAAGTTAACAAACAAAAATGGCCCATCTTCTTCTCATTATTACACGGCCTAAATGGCCCATTCTAGAGAGAGAGAGAGTGTCATGTGGGAAGGGAAGGAAGGAATGGCAACCAAATAAAATAAATGTTCTTCTATTGCACCGATAATTAAATGGGCGGTGCTACGTGCTCCGCATGCAAACTGTGTCCAAAAACGGGAAGCACACACAAACACAAATTTGTGTACACAAGAGAAGACCGACCTCATGCTTGCCTTTCCTCATGAAAAACCAATTTTTACACTGCTACTAAACCCTCCAAAATTTCATTATTGATGATGATGGTATTTAAAAAAATAATAATACTACTCCCACTACTGCGGTGATCGTCCTTTCCTCTTCCACAACTCAGATATCACTTTAATTGGTTTACCAAAAAAAAACTCATCCTCTCTTCTCCACAGTTTCCTTTGCTCCCTCCTTTTTTGCAAGAAGAAATCACATAAAATAATGAAAAGGACAAAAGATCACTTTGGAGCACTTTACCTTCTCTCCTTCCAAACAAATAACTGTGACTTTTGAATAATACTCGGGTAATAATAGTAATAACAATGACAATAATAATAGAAAATGGAGTGAAATGCGTTTCACAAGAGGTTCGCTTTTTTACTTTCCCTTCTCCATTTTATTTTATTAATCGGTCCTCTTGAATACTTAAAAGTGGGTGCGTTCCCTTTTTCAATGGATGATATCCTCGTCCGATCAAATTGAGAAAAAACAAGTCACTTTTTTTCTTTCTTCTTTTTTGTGCCTCTTTTTTCTATTCACTTCACACACGAGAGAGAGAGAGACAACATATTAGAGATTATGACCGGAGCCAAGTGACAATATGCCCTTGTTCACATACTTTCTCTTTCTTTCTTAACAAAATGATAAGGTGAAAGAAAAAAGGAAGAAAGAGAATTGTGTTCCATTCTTCCTTTTTCTTTCTTCCGTTCTTGTTGCTACATTTTTTTATTGGAGCGATGAGCTAACCTTACAAAAAAAATCTGTGAGGGGAACGGCTCTTCAAAAATCTATATAAAAGTCGATTTGTAGTGGTGATAGCTCCGTCCATTTTTCCCCTTGAGCTCTCTGATGGAAAGCAAATACTAATAAAAAAAATTATTGGAACGAAGGAATAAATGGAATGGACAGATATTGGTTAAAAACTTCTTGTGTGAAAAAAAGGTAATAATATATCTCCGAGTGTGTTCCTCTAATAATTCTGTAAGGGTGGGTGAAGGTGATGATGAGGATGACTTCGGTGCGACACGCCATCACCACCAAAATGCATTATATTTTTTTACCTCTTCCTCCAAGCTCGACCGACCAAAACTTGTCAAAAAAAAATCCTTGAGAAAAAAAGAGGCAGCAGCGAGCGAGCCCTCCATTACATAATAATAGTTGGATGTCGTCTGCTCCTTTTATTTTGGCTCTCCTTTTATCGAACCGTGTGGTCCATACCGTTTCGTCGATTTGTCTCTTTTTTTGTTCGGAAAAATATTGTGTGTATTGCAATGGGTAAAAAAAGAATTTTTTTCTTTTCCTTTCCTCTGTGATTGGACTCCCATTCTTGTTGTTGTTCCAATAAAAAGAATGAAAAAAAATCCTTGAGAAAAAAAGAGGCAGCAGCGAGCGAGCCCTCCATTACATAATAATAATAGTTGGATGTCGTCTGCTCCTTTTATTTTGGCTCTCCTTTTATCGAACCTTGTGGTCCATACCGTTTCGTCGATTTGTCTTTTTTTGTTCGGAAAAATATTGTGTGTATTGCAATGGGTAAAAAAAAGAATTTTTTTCTTTTCCTTTTCCTCTGTGATTGGACTCCCATTCTTGTTGTTGTTCCAATAAAAAGAATGTAATATGCACCACCTCATCCGGCCAGACTTGTTAGGAAAGTAGTATCACGTGAGGTCGTCGGATCCAAAAAAAAATGTACATAGAAGAAGTAGAACCATATTTCGACTACTTTGTTCGTTTGTATGCGACCATAGAAGAAAAAAAAAAGAAATCCTGTTACAAGTATACAACTTTTCTCCTCTTTTTTTCCAAGATTTTTTTCCTTTTATTCCTCCTCTCCTCGGTTTTTTTTATTCCAGAATAAAAAGGAGCAAAGGAGTGCGTAAATGGGGTAGGAAAAGAATGCTTGTCGTGGAGCAGCGGAATAAAAAAAATAAAGATGTAATATGTGAAATGTATATGTATGACATGAGTCTGGTTGAAGAGAGGAGCGGAGAATACTAATAAAATTACTTCGTGTGTGGTCTCCCACTTTTCTTCTTTTACTATGTTTGAGAGAGAGAGATGGCTTTTTATACGTTTCCAATTGTTGTAGTCCAATAATATTATATAAAGTATGATGATGTGATGAAATGGAATGAGTTTTTCTGACTCGTGCTCTGCTTACCTTATAGGTTATGATAATATCACGGCGGAGACTCTTCATTTTGTCCGAGTGGATCGGAAAATGCAGGGAGCACATTTTTGTTTGGCCACGAATGGCGTCCCACCAACAAAATCAAAGAGAATCGTCCTCGATGTCAACTGTATGACTTATTTATGTTCTTGTCTCTTTTTTTTGTTCCCTTTCCCCCGCTTCCTAATTTTTTTTGTCTCTTTTCTATGTTCTGCTCTGCTCGCTCTTCCGTATGCAATAATTGCTTTCTACTCTTTTACTTAACAAGGAGAAAACGAGGCGGAAGGAAAGAGAGACAAGAAAAAAAAGAGAGAGAGAAACAGAATTCACTTTTTCACTTCTTTTCCTTCTTCTTCGCCGCGGTTCAGCTCACACACGAACTAAACAAACTTGTGTGTGTGTCCATAATATGTGTAGATGTAACTGAAGAAATGCATGCACCAGCCGAACCGCAAGATGCTTTCCTATTTTCTTTGACAAAAAATATATACAACCAACCTGAGAGCAGTGTTGTACATTATAATATCTTTTTTTCTCTGATTCCTACAACAGGAACAATAAGCTAATAATAGGAATTATAAACATGAGCCATGAACCAAAAAAAACATTTTTTTGCAATCGCAGCAGTATAGTAATATCGACAAGGAAAAAATGGTGGTGCACACAATATAAACTTCGATATAAAAAACTTTTTTTGAGGAGGAAGAACAGAAACCAATTTTATTTCTCAAATTATACTTTAATTTTTTTTGGAGACAAAGAAACTTTTAAGTGTTGTACATTATAATATCTTTTTTTCTCTGATTCCTGCAACAGGAACAATAAGCTAATGATAAGAATTACATATAAACATGAACCCCGAACCAAAAAAAAAACATTTTTTTTGCAATCGCAGCAGTATAGTAATATCGACAAGGAAAAAATGGTGGTGCACACAATATAAACTTCGATAAAAAAGAACTTTTTTTTGAGGAGGAAGAACAGAAACCAATTTTATTTCTCAAATTATACTTTAATTTTTTTTGGAGACAAAGAAACTTTTTATATATAAAGATATATATAATATATATGACCACCCACCCTCCTCTCATTTCAATTTTTTTTGGTGACCCGTGTCATGTATTTGTGTGCATATATATATATATTTGTATTGTGTCGAATATTACCACTACCCATTTCGTTTCTTATTTTGTGTCCCCAACCATTTTTCAAGTGTTTCTTTCCAAAACATTTAATTTGGAGGGTGGGTGGGCGAGTAGTAGTTGTGTGTGGGATGCTAAAGTTGAGTGAGTCGGAGGAAAAGGAAAGGAAAACGCTTTTGAAATGTCGAGAAAGAAAAAAAAGATAAAAGTTCGTCGATGCACACGACACGACACTTGCGGTTTCTTTTTTCCAAAAAAAAACTTTGTTTTTTAGGCTTCTCCTCACTTTTACTTAAATCTCTTCTTGTCTTCAGAGTCGACTTTGATCACTTGGAGATTTTCTTGTCCAAAAAAATGCATTCTATTTTCCTCATGCTTTTCCTTTGTTGCTGTTGTTTTGCGAGCAGCATTCAAGCTAGACATAACTATGAACCAGGTTCCCTATCCTTAGTATTATTATTTTTGTATATGCATAAATAAAAAGAAATGGTTTTGATTCTGGTTTTTTTATCAAATGTGTGTGTGTGGTGCAGTTCAACCCGTGATCAAAGTCCCGTCTCAACTGATGGGAGCTCCTTTTGGAAGCGATCTCACTTTGCGGTGCGAGATTGAGGCGAATGCCCAAGGTAAAAACAAGCAAGAAAACATGACAATATTATGGCTACGTTCTTTCTTTCCCCTTTTTTTATATTGCTCCACTAATTGATTCTGCTGAGTCTTCTGGTTGGGTAGTTGTGGGAAGCACAAGAAATGCTGTTTGTTGTTGATCATGATAATCATATAAGCTCTCTGCTAATTTATCATCACGTGTTTTTTTTATCTCGCTCTGTCTCTCCTGCTCACTCTCACAGCCATTCGTATATTGGATGAAAAACCGAGGAGAAATGCTCATCGACGGGGTGGGTATCAACAATAGGTGAGTTGCTGAACAAATGTATCTTGGATGTTTCCACTAATGCATATCAATGTCTTCAGACAATTTTTTTTCTTGACAAGGAAAAACGGACGAGATATACATACATATATTTTTGCGTCTCGAGTTGCTTATCATCTTGCGTGTGATATGCGTAGATAAAAGACAACCTTGAACCTAGAAGAGTGTTATGATTGTATATATTTTTGTAACAAAAATTTTTGCAACATTTTTTTTCTCTTGACATTCACAAATGATTCAGAAAAGGCTGGAGAGGAATTTTTATGCAAAATACAAGACAATTTCACCACAAAAGCTTTAGAAACAATTAAGGCTCATTTTTACTTGAAAATTATAATTTGTTGGGTTGTTTCTTCTGTTTCCTCACAACAGCACGAAATACATCATCCAGGAGACTCGTGTCACGTACAAAGTTGAGATGAGCCTCACCATTCGTAATTTCGCCAAGAAGGATGTTGGGATGGTATGTGCCATTTTAATATATGTGTTTGGTTCGCAGTGATCCTTTAATTCTTTTTAAAAAATTACAGAACAAAGAATTGTTTCCTTATATATTTCTCTTCTATGTAGTATTACTGCATGGCTACCAACTCTTTGGGGAAAGCTGAAGGGACGATAAGACTTCACGGTAACACGACACATTTTATATTTTTCTATATTTTTTCTTCAACAATCCTTTCTAAAACAAATATTTCTAGAAAACATTTTTATGCGAAAACTGGACCCAAAATGTTTGAGGGTGGCTCACGCATAAAAGAATATATCCATAAAGCACTCAAGACAAAAAAATATTTATAATAAACTTCAAGTAATATACCTTCGCAAATGTGGCCATATAAATTTTTTTTGAATATTATTTAGGTAAAAAAACGTATTTTTTGGAGAGAAAAAAAGGTGTATTAGAGAGTGACAAGTTTTGTGTTGCAAGCTGGATTAGACTGTTTTTTGGCTGGTCTGTGCCGATGGAGGACACGTCGCGTTGCTGCAGCTGGGGCAACCCAGAACTTTTTCTGGAGAAGGGAGAGAGAGAGAGAAGCAGTTGCTTTTTGTGTGCAAAAGCTTATATTGTACTTTATTACACTGCACTTTGCAACAATCTCCACCACCATCACCACCACCACTATCAGCAGCATAGAAGTGAAAAAAAAAGAGAGGAAAGGATTTGAGGATAACGGAAGGATGTAAAGGACGAAGGAGACAAGTTATTTAGCATAAAATCGATGTGCTCACCACTCGTCTAATGTACATATCTCCATAGACAAAAAAATATATTATACTATGGCCACACACAGACAGACATTAGGTTATTTTTTTGGTGGTCGATGGTGGTGGTAGTGGTGATGATGTGTGTGTGTGCGTATTTTTTTGGGAGAGAAAAAGAGAGGGGGACACCCTGTGGAGAAGAAATGGATCAAGGATGACTATTATTATGTGGATATATATTTTTTTTCTAAAAAATATAACCTCAAACACACACACATTTTACCACTATTCCTGCCACCACCACCAAAAAAAACCTAATAAAACAACCAAATTTTCACCAACGGAATCAAGTGAAAAAAAATAAAATACTAGAATGCTATAGAGGCTACATCCAGGCCAAACTACCAGGAGCGTTTGATAACCCTGATGCAAAAAAAAACATGCAAGAAAATATAATTTTTTTTTCCTGTTTTGAAACCTTCCTTCACAGTCCACCTTCACTGTTGATTCTCTTTTTCTTTCTTTTTTTTGGAGGTGGTGATCATGATAATAAAAAAAAGTTGTGTGTGTGATGCGTGATGATGATGATGATGATGTAATGATGATAGCGCGGCTGCTACTTTATTCTTCTTTTTTTTCTTCCTCTTTTTACCGCCACTTCTTTTCTTCCTCCTTTCTGTTCTCATATCAATATCTATCAACGACGTATTAATGGATTGAAATCCCTTATTTTTTTGGAGCACAGCACAGTACACACACTCTCTCACCGGCACCACCACCAGCATCATCATCACTTCGTGATAATCACATGCCCACACACAGTGCACATCTGCTTCCTCCTTCACTTTCCTTTATAAAAGTAAAATTGAGCACACACACATGCCCGATAAGCCATGCTCAAGTGAATTTAGACACTATTTTTTTTCGCAAAAAAAATAGTGTGTCCCATATTCCAAGAATAATATTATGTTCCATATACATAGCTTATGGCTCACATGTTTACGATTATGCATCATGTCGATCTGTCTTTTGAGGAAGGGATGAAAGCTTTTAGCATAAAAAAATGTAATAAAGACGATGGATATCTTTGACGAGACTGTCTTATCCATATTTTTTTTTCCAAAGTATCCCCCGGTGGGATTCATTTTCATAATGATGGTGGTGAGTGATGTGCATCTTATTTTTTTTCGTGGTAGTGATGATGAACCAACACTGCCGCCGCTAAAAGCTCAACCTATCAAATCATAAAAAAATATATGCTCCATCAACCAAAAACTGGTTGCCCACTTTTTTTTTAGAAAAAAATATGAACTAAAAAAAGTGACAGTTTCTAGACACATTGCTTCTCTCAAAAAATGTAATCATAACAAAATTATAATGTCCTTTTTCAAACATTTCTTCAGAAATTTTTTTTTGATTATGCTAATTTCATCATCAACAATAATAAAAGCATTGGCGGAAGGAAAAGGACAGATAAGCATGGTGAAATCACTTTCTCCAATAAAAACAAAATATATTTTCCTATCAAGTTCACTGTCTCTCTTCTCCTGAGACGATGCACGGAGGAAATTTAAGGATCCCTTGATTTCTTTATTATTGGCACTCATCTCCTCCTCCGCTCAAGACTCATCGAACTTGCTTCTCGCTGACAGCTTGAAAGGGAGTGACAATTACTACAAAAAAATCTCATCAAGGGAAAAGCTTTTGTGGTGACATTTGTTGTTGCAAGCAAGACCTCCCATATGTATTTACCTTATCTGAGTGCAGACAAGCTAACACATGGTTGCACTCCTCACTTTCACTAGTAATTAATATGATCCCATTAGACGGCGCGTGCTTCCTGCC
>JAHZNF010000731.1:0-12291 GCA_027744215.1 Troglopedetes dispersus
TGGTACAGGCCTTAAGAGAATCACTGCGTGTATATTTCTTTCGTTAATCACCTCACAGCAGAGGACACAAAACACGATCTGTGAGTGGGATAACTACACAAAAGTATGTACTACGTTTAAATAAACTTTCTGTTCTGTTTATTGTACAGCACCCGGAGGGTGAAAGTGGAGCAAGCGACACATACTCTGAAGCAGGAGGAGGAAATGGTGCTACTGGCGGCGGAGCGGATGGGGAACGACATGGCTCATTCACTTCAGGCTCACTCTCCGTCGGCTCTTCCTCATACTCTGGTGCGGGCGGAGGGAGATCCACAGGAGGCAGTGGAGGAGGAGGACCCTATGGAGGTTCCAGCTCTCCTAGTAAAGATCTCAAGGACTTGGTCTACGAAAAAATTGAGGTTTTCCTTTCTACCATTTTCTCTTCCGACGTGTATGATTATTATTGCAAGTGGGGGAATTTTTTATAAGTAGTAGGTATAAGCTACGTAAATACATATGTGTTTATAAAACACCTCAATCTGTTACATTTGTATGTTTACATCGTATTTCCCGTGTGTCTCATTTCTCGGTGGTAAAAAATAGAAGACTTCCACTTTATCCATCAAATGTGCATAAGAAGACAGGAACTAGGAATAAAATTAGTTCACGTTCGTACGCTATGTGCACAGCATGAAGGTTTATGAGGAGGAACGAGAGTGAACACTACTACCGCTGTGCTCTGTACCTCCTTTCCCTATTCTTTCGCGCACAGGAATGGGTTCAAAACTGTAGAAAAAATTGTGGCAGTGTGAAATGAAAAGATAATGTTAAACAGGAAAAGGGAGCTATTTTTATGACCCAGTAATCCGAATGCAAATTGGGAGGGAAATTACAGAGACAGAAAAAACTTTTATGTTCGCAGTCAGGCAAGTGCAGTAGTAAGGTTAATGCAAAGGAGATTGCTTACACAGATACTCAACATAAACGTTTCTTCAAATTATAACATGACATTTTCTTCTTTTTTCCCTCTCTTTACTGCCTTTCCCGTGAGAGGAAGGCAGGAATACGCAAATAAATAAATAAGTAAATAAAAAACGAACAGGTAAACGGAAGAAGAAAATGGCACATGTCGAGCATAATAACGTTTTTAATGATGATCACAAAGGCAGTGACGCAAAACATCAAATGACGTATTACATCCTACCATGAATATGCCGACTAAATTTGATTACCATGTTCCTACTTTAAAGGCACGGCGAGCAAGCAGCCAAAGCCATCCTGCCTCCAGAAAGGAATCGACCGCTCCACTCATTAACTTCAAGTCCATCGACTTTTGGAGTGCTTTCAGCATCACTGCAGCTAGAGCGTCCACATCCGAGCCACAACCTGTCCAACCCAAATTGCTGTTGAGTCCCAATCGCCGGGACACCATCAGTTCGCAGGGATCCGCAGATCAAATCCGGCCTGACCTTTATGAACCGATGATAGGAGCCGGAGCGGTTGGCGGATCTCTCGTAGAAGGAGAGGAACAATGCGAGCCTCCCGAGTTCACTGGCGACCTAGGTGCACTTCACTTTTTTCTCAGTTACGACATCCACTCCAGAATCCTTACGGTTCGATTGTTTGAAGCAAAGGATCTGCCGAAACCGATAACAAGGGATTCCTCGAAAACAGATCAAGCTCACTCGAATCCTTACGTTAAGGCAAGAACATGATGCCCTGGGCATCCCCAATTTTGATGAGTAAAATTACTAATTACTTATGGCATACCGCGAAGGCATATTAAACACCGGAATCAAGGATGAACCTGTGCACACGTTACAGACTAAATTACCTCACTAATTCAGTTAATTGAATTTGGTGTGATATACTAATTACTTATGGCATACCGCGAAGGCATATTAAACACCGGAATCAAGGATGAACCGGTGCACACGTTACAGACTAAATTACCTCACTAATTCAGTTAATTGAATTTGGTGTGATGCCGTTACAGATCTGCCTGCTGCCAAACCAGAAGGAATCTCGGCAGACGGCTCTTCGCAAGAAGACACAGAACCCACGCTTTGACGAGAATGTTTCATTTGAAATCCCTTTTCGGGAGCTGCAAAGGCGGACGTTGCAGGTGGGTGCGTGCGTTTCTCCACTTCTGCGATGTTACGAAACCTAACCAAACAAACGAACTGGTAATATAAATTTATGACCTTAGGAAGAAGCAACCATAAAGAATTTCCAAAATAATTTGGATTAGGAATGAGATGAAGACGACACACGTTGATACAGTATACCACCTACTTTAGATTGTGTAGGTAGTACAAAGTCAAGATAAGATGTTGGACTTGTAAGAGGTTCTGTGTGGTGTGTAATCTTATCTGATTACTTTCAAGTATGCAGACGAGAGAACAACTCATGCATGATTCATTTCCTTAATGATCACTCCCTTACGATCTCTGATGTACGAATTTTCCAATGCTTGTGCACGCTCCCATGTGCCTCGGTTCATCATCATCATCATCAAAGCCATAGCTTCCACCATGTGTAAAAGTTATAAGGAAAATCTCGGTGTGGCAAGCTTCTAATGTTACTGGGAAATATTCAGGAGACCAGTAAGCATGAGACATTTATGCCAAAATAAATACAAAAGATGAGTGATGAAAAACTATCACTAAAATAAAAATGCTGACTATCTCTAATTTCCATCCATCTGATCATGCTTACCTGCATTTTGCACTGTTAGCTTTTCATATGAAGTTATTATAAAATTTATTTGAAGCTTAACGCCAACCTACTCTCTGCTATTCTCAAAACACTTTATTCGAATCTGATACGTTGTGTCAACACCGCCTATGTGTATAATTGTGAGAACTTCAGGATACGGCAAAAGTCAGTTCCTTGTGAGACTGAAAAAAAGGGAAAAGGGAAAGCCAATTTATGGAATAGACATGGTTGCGCTTAGTCTTATTGATCTTTTCATTTTTTCATGTTCGTCGTTGTAAGTGAAGCTGAAAAGAAAACTTGACACTTTATTACTGGATACGATACTCCACACAAATAATATTCACGTTTCTCTATCCTATTGCAGAAACAACAAAATATTCATATATGAATGACATTAAAAATAATGGGAGTGGGATCAATAAATATAAAATGCGACAGCCACTTCCTAAGCTTGTTTTCTTACACGCCTGGCGAGCATTTTCCTCATTAATACATGTAGCATACGAAACAACCTGAAAATTAGGACATTTTTTTGGTATTTGTGCTTATGTTTCTACTAATAAAAAGGCAGTGACAAGTTTTTTCACGCTTTTTTTGTAAATAATACAGATGGTGGTCAAGGACTTTGACAAATACTCAAGACACCGAGTGATCGGCCAAGTACTCCTTCCACTAGCCGAAATCAATGTGCTCAAGGGAGTCTACTTTTGGAAACCCTTGGAAGCGGTACAAGCGGTAAAGAGTCTAAACTTCTTTTCGTATTCGAGAATTTTTGGAACTGTCAACAAATGCAAGTTACTACAATAAAAGATCACTGGAGGAAAAAAAGTAACATATATTATTTGATTCCGTCAGTTCGAATGAAATTCAAGAAACTTGATCTATTTTGCTCGATCGAGCACAACATCCGTTCATATTATTTGCTTGCTCTCTAACAAATAAGCACCCAAAAAGTGAAAGGAGAAATTTTTTTAGAGTGAAAGTTGCAAAAAAAGGAATTTTTTTGGTGATCGTCGTTGGGGGATTTTAGGGAGAACAAAAACAACTTTTTCTGTTACGCAAAGTGGAGATGGAGAATGCTTGCGCACTCGGAACACTTCACCTTTCGCACATACGTAATTATTTTTTGTCTGGTTCCTCCCATACATGCTCCTATATTCTTACCTAAAAACCTTCAAATGCACCTATTGGAATACTGGAACACATTGGAATACAATGTGGAGATGGGATTCAAAAGGGAATCCTTTTATTGCAAAACGAGTTGAAAGTACAATGACATCACGGTCAAATGAAATTTTATCTCTTTAAAGATGCGAATTACCTTTCAAATCTCTTTGGAACTGAGCATAGAAAGGAAGAGTAACAATTTCATTTGACTTTTTTCTTTTTCTCGGAAAAATAATAATGTAGGAACGCTATATCCTGGAAAAAAGACTCTTCTGGTTTTGACGTGAGCACAATACAGATAATATTTTACCATGTTTACCTCTTCTTTAAAAAAATCCTGCCCGCAATATTTCGTTACCTTCACCTGCGTTCAGACCGAGACAGAGACAGAGAAAAGAATAAAAATGTGAACAAAAGGACAAAGGCAACACTTGCAAACAAAATATACCTTTATACATATACCGTGAATGAAATAAAAACGAGTTCTTCTTCTCCCTCTCCAAAATACTTTCTAGGTTGAGGTAGAGTATATGTAGGTTAAGCGCAGTATCACCACAACAAGCTGAAAGTTTCCAGATTCGTGTAAAAGATATAATATATGCCTGCTTGAGTCACCCAAGCTGACCTGCGTGCGAGTCAGCTCAACATAAATTGAACCACTGACAGAGCTGCTCTCCAAATCCTACGTACTTTTCCGGTCTCTAGTGAAGAAGTTTTTTTTCTGGTTTTCAGGGAAATGAAAATGAGACAAAAGTTTTTGCAAACTTTTTTTCGTTTTACGTTCCCTTCTATCCTTCCTTCCGGTGATGAATGGAATACACATTCCTTAAAAGATCTGTACACTTTCAATGCGGACAAGCTGTGAGAACATGAAAAATAATTCTTGTGCCATTTTGTTTTCGTATGTGATTACAGCTTTCCCAAGAAGATTTAGGAGAGCTGCTCTTTTCGCTCTGCTACTTGCCCGCTGCAGGTAGACTTAATGTGGACATTCTCCGGGCGAAGCAGCTGACTCCAACGGATCTTGTTGGTGGTGCAGGTACATATTTGAAAACTTCTTAGAGGGGAAATTAGTAAGGGTTTTAGTTTCGTTTAAACTAATTCCAAAGCAATTTTTTTCAGCGCCGTACGTGAAAGTGACGTTAGTGATAAACGAAAGACATGTGAAGACGAAAAAGACCTCATACAAGAAGTGCACCCTGGAACCCGTATTCAATGAGAGTCTCAGGTAAAGACTCACATTTTGATTCCATTCCTAATGACTATCTCTTGACTGTAATTTCATAAAGATTCTCTGTGTGTGTGTGCCATTATTATTAATGAAAATTATCATTCATCTGACAAGATCAACTAGAAATTTAGTAGTGCATGAATTTAAATGGCATCCTTCTCTGAGCTAAACCCAGCAAATCCTTTGATTCTCTATCCCTTTTCCTTCCCATTGCCACCATTGCTTTTAATTCTCTGGCAATGACAATAACCGTGTTGAGCAGCCGCAAGGAAAAACACATATTTTTACGCTCTCCCAATAACACAGTCATTTTCTGGATTCGGCAAAAAGGATTTCCCTGTGCTGCTGATAAATGCAGTGCCCCTGCGTCTTTCGTCCTTAATGACTTTTACAACATTTTCATGTTCTCTCTCACTTGCTTCACGCATCTCATAGTGGAAAATGGCAGCTATCGCAATAAAGATACCAAATATGGTTGGGAAGATGATTATCCCTCCTACTGCTGACCTAATTGCGTTGAATACTCGCATACTCTCTCACTCACACTTTCTCAAATAGTTATGGTTTGCTTTCTCCGCACCGACAGCTTCATCCTGAGACTAACTGAGTGATGGCTGTCATTTGATACCGCACTACCATATTGCTCTCATCCAGAAACGGGTGTGTGTGTAGACGACCACACCACAGCCACCACCAAAATTATTCCCGGCGGATGCTTTCTAATATGTGAGATGCTAGTACATCGACGAAAAAAACATGTTATTTTAATTAAGGTGGATGACTCAAAGAGAAACATATACAAATAATGTGTGTGGTGTCGTCGTATTTTTTTTCCTGTTGACTTCACCTTTGTAATTTATATACCTACTTTTTCAAATGGAAGGAAATGGTCGGCTGTTCCGTTTCATCAAGGATGAAAAAAAAACCTGGTGAAACCAAAGAGACACAGGAAAAACTGAGGAGGGGAGAAACCCCCTTCAGCGTGGTTCAGGCTGATGATGTTGTTGATGAATCAGATAAAAATAGTGTATAACCGCGCGGAACCGACAAAGATCCTTGAAAAAATGTGTACTACCAGAAAAAATGCATATATGCATGTAGATATGTACATACTTTTGTTTATTCGTATTCTCCCCTTTCATCAGTGCACTTCTTCCAGCGAAGAATTCCATGTTACAGGTGAAACAAGAAAACCATTCTTCTTTTTTATTATGGTGTTTCGCCAAAAACAAAAACGAATTTTTGCCGCTCCCCAGCAAAATAGCGTACATACTTCATCGCGGCGACCACCATCATTGTTATGAGCAGTGAAAGTTAAAGGGAAAAACCCCTCCCCAGAAAACAGCGAGAGAGGATCTCGAGACAATAATTTTTTCCCTAGTCTTCCGTTCATCTCATAAAAATTGTAGAAGGGGAAGAAGGCAAAAGTGTTTTGTCAGTGTGTTCTGTCGAAAACGGAGAAAGCACCTCCAACTTTGGTTCGCATTTTGAGTTGTTATTTTTGAGAAACTGGAGAAAAAAAGAGAGAGTCTGCGAAGGCATCCATCAGAAAATAGGAAGTGTGTACAAAAAAAGGAACAAAACTAAATGTTAGTATTCCTTTGAGAGTGATTTAAAAAGGAACGAAGGAGGACGACGATGGAAATGGAAGTGGTGTTCGTCGAGGATGAGTCAGACCCAAAGATCACAAGGAATAGCTTTCTTCTCACTTTTCTTCTCTTTGTCTTCTTGTCAACTGTTCTTCTCCTCTTCTTTACTGGGATCAGACTCGCAATCCATTTTTGGGGAAGTCACTACGCCTGAACAGGAAGAAGGAAACAAAAAAGGAGGCTCAGTCAAACGCGATGTGCTATTTAAATTGTTATTGTTTTGTGCCTTGCTGACATGTCAGGAAATAAACCGAGATACTTGTAGAGATTGTGTAATATCACAATGACCCAGTTTCCGCTTCATGTGAAACTCACTCTTTTCCTTCCATGCTTCCTCATTTATTTTTTATTTGGTTAATGTTCCATTCTGTTACGGAAAGGGGAGTAAACCGGAAAATTAAGAGGATAAACAAATCTCGCTAGGTTTAAAATAATTGCAAGTTGAACAAAATGAACATTGCATTCTGCCTCACTAAAGTGCTCGGTTCATTGTGAGCAGATCACGGGGGGAATAAAAAAAATTGTAACTTATTTGTCATTTCAGAGGTTCCAGATAAATTACTTTTACAGGCGAAATCCTGACCAGAAATGAACTCCTTAATTTTATTTGTTCCTTTTTGTAAAAGTGCGTTCTCAGAAAAGAATCTCGCCCATGAAGTTGTTGATTAATCTGCCCACATTTCCTATCTTCGTATATGTGGGTTGGGTTAGTAAGGGTCATGTTACACAGTGTTATTCCAATATATACCTCACGTAATGCAACCAGCAGATCGTTCTGCAATAATTTTATTATGTACTTATATGTATTTTTATGATGTGACTATCCACAGCTTTGATGTTAACTCAGTACAGTTGCCAGACTGCTCCATAATCATCACCGTTCTGGACTTCAATGGGGGAGTAGTCAAGGATCATTTTATTGGTCGTTTGGTACTGGGTCGAGAGGCCTCAGGTGAGCTATCAATTTATTTTCCCTTCGCTTTAGGGTCAAATGCGTGTGAATAAAAAGTTTCAGCTATAATAATCGTTCTGTTGCAATCCCCGTAAAAATGTGCAATCTTCGGCGCCCCATCTGATTAACAAAGTATCGTTTTTGGATGTTGAGGCAAACCTTAAACCTGACTCGTGCTCTTGTCTTGGGTTTTGTGCAGGTCCGCATGAAGTCAATCACTGGAAGAACATGTTGCAGTCGCAGAGAACAGCAATAGCCCAGTGGCACTCTTTGAAGTCGAGGTCACACTGCGATGAAAACTGATCCAGTTACCAAGCACGTCAGCTACTAATCAAATTAAATTATGAACACAGTAGGATGCTGTCTACAAGGAATATTGACAAATGTGTGAGTTCGTAACAAGTTCAGAGCCACAAAGAGTGACATTCTGGAAAAAGGTTAACTGTGTGTGAATGAGTGATTAATCATAGTTGCATCAAAACCAGTAGAAATTTATATGATCAATTCTTAGAGGGAGTATTATAAAGATATAATTAATTGTACAATACAATATGTAATAAACAATTTTACGAAGTTATAGACATATGTAGGAGTTTCTTGCAACAATATAAGTTCATCTATTTTTAGTTCAAATATATGGTAAAAGATTGCTGGTCACGTGACTGGACAACAAACAATATAACAATCAAATAAACATATTCATGCGATTCAAATTGCGATTCAGGATTATCATGTGATACAGAAAAGTATATTGGCTTGACCTGCACCAAAAAGTTTACGCGAGAACGACGTGCATGTAAAAATATTTTGAGATTATACAAAATACGATAATAATACTAATTTGTTGGCTATTATAGTGATGTTAATCTTAGAAATGCACTGTACCAGAAATTTTGCACAGTTAAGGTGTAATTGCATATTATTGAAAACACGAGGATTATGACAGGCGATAAATAAATCTTGTTTTTTAATGCACCCAGTTTACTTGATTGTACAATTCATGTTTTTCGAGGCTTATAATGATGGAAGGTGGAGAGCCCCTGATACTCCGGAAAGCTCCAAGGCAGTGGTCGATCATCACAATCCACATTTTCTGGCCAGTCGCATTCCCCCCTGATACGGTCAAAGAGGAGTCCTCCTCCACATCGACGATGAATGTAGAATTTCCCCTCACAGAAAAAGAAGCCGTTACAATCATCCGGGTCGGCTTCATAGGCGTTTTGCGTTTCATCCGGTCCACAGTCTATTATCCGTGGGAAGTCCCTTGTAATGTCTTCTTCAATTACGCTTCGTACTGGTTTTAATTTTCTTGTTACTGGGTCGAAGTAGTCCAAGCGAGGATGAACGTCATTGTTTTGGTGATCGTTATCTTGGAAGTCGGCAGTAACAAAATAGAAAATACCAGGTTTCCCTGCAAATTTGTTCAATTTCTTATCATCAAATCTCTAAATGTGTGCAAAACAAAGTAAAAAGACAATTAGGAAAAATTCTGCGAAAATGCTTACCGTAAATATTTGACTCCCAAATTGATAAAATCAGAAGCACAAGAAGTACATGCATTGTTTAGTTGGATGGCCTAGTAAGTGGGGCAAAATGAGATTTTACACAGACCTCACAGCAAAAGCTTTATCAAACATTGAGCTATAGTGATTTCTGATGAACTGGAGTTACATCGTCCGTATTTGTACAAAAAAACCCTATTGTCTCCAATTCTATTTTTATAAACCACAGATACAAGGCAGTGCTTTGCTCTAAGGACTTGAGCATGTTTTTTCCAAGAAAATAATTCCCCAGAGTTTTTTCATGACAAGTACCCCTTCCAGTGTGCGAAGACACGCCAAAGTGGAAAGAAGAAAGATAAAAATAAATGCTTAACGAAAAAAAAGTTATTTTTTTTTATCCCCCCACTTCGCAAGGGGCAGCAATTTTAGCATTATATATACGTAGTAAGAAGCTACCTCTATCATCACATTCAAATATACCTAATGTATATACATATTGCAAGCTTGTGTAGGGCATCTAAAGACGTAGATAGGTACTTTCATTTGTTTTTTTTTTGTGAAAGAAAAATCCCTTTATATTCCAGCACCTCCACCTACCAACGAACCAGCGTTGATATAGATAATCCACAACCATACAATGCCAGATTTAATGTGCCGTTCTCTTTTTAAAATGTGTCAAGAGGCGGATTGCAAACACTCCAGCAGAAATCTGTTTAATAAAATTACGCATTTGCTGAGAAATGGCAAAGGGAAATGTGAAGTGAACTGGATAAATGTGAAGATGATGGCAGAATGTGACGCAATGGGAAATCTGTAGTGAAAGGAACACTGTTGCAACCTCAGCACTTTTGTACTATATTCATTGCAAAAAACAAAGGCATAATAACGGTAAACCCAGGCATTTTGGTACCATCAAAAGAGAATCATCCTTCACACTAAATGGTAACGTTTATGGAAACGACAATCTGAGTAAGCGTGTCGTTTAGCCAAATACCAACGTCACGTTTCCTCATTATGACAATCACAATTCACAATAACGGGATTTACGGTTATGCTTCTACTCCCACACACGTGTTATGGCCACCTACAAATCAAGTCAAAATTGTCATTGTTTCAGAAGCTTATGGTTTTGTCCCCACATTTCATGTCGGATTTCCTTTTAATTCTTCGCCAATAAATAAAATAAAATATGAAACATTATTGAATTGCCATTGATCTGCTGCATGATCTATGAACAATGAAACTAAACTGTTTGTATAAATTATTATTCACTCTTACGTACGCTGCTGCTGCTGTAACAATTTAGTCAACTAACAAGAACAAAAACACATGATTTAGAGAAGGTATTACATACATAGTTTTGAAACCATACGTTTTTAACACAGTTACAGTATATCAGAATTGCTTGAAAATTTCTAATTTAAAAAGTTGCCATTACAAAAATTAAAGGAAGGATAAACTCTGAACGAGTAATAATGATTAGTGAAGTAGCTTATGTGTAATAATAATATTGAGAAAATTCAAAATCTACGTCTAAAACAACCACAACAAACAAACATTTGTTGTCTTCTCAGAGGAGAAACAAACCAATATTTGCATAATATGACTGATAATGATAAACCACAACTTTTACCAAATAAGCTGGTTAGAAAATCGTACATGGTCAGTTATTGACACATCTGCGTATTCGCAGAAGGCGTATCCTTTGGACAAGCCGGTGGCCGAGTCCTTTACCAAATTGAACGCTCGAAGTTTCCCAAATGAACTGAGCAGTTCCTTGACCTATATAAAAATTCTGATTAGTTAACCAAAGCCGACGTCCCTGCCTCCATAATTAGAACTGCACAATAGACACAACAATCAAATGATTATTTTGGCAAAGGTATGAAAAACTCCGTTGTTAGGAATCAGAGAGAGAGAGAGAGGTGACGGTCAACATGACATGATGATGATGTGGGTGGTGAATGCTGAGAGCTAAACACTGAAAATGCAAAATTATATAACCGATAGGGAGCCCTGCAAATAAAAAGGACCTGAAAAGAACAACCTGAAAACGCTTCCAAAAATGCTGACTCCGACGATCTTCCACTGCGTGAACCTGTGTGGAACTGTAAATGGAATGGAAATGCTAATGAAAGGATGTTCGTGTTTTTTTAAACAGAAGCCCTGAAAAAGTGAAAGATCCTGAAAGAAAAATTCGTGCGTGCAAAAGTCACAACTGCTCCATTCTGAAAAGTATCATAACACTTCGCAAAACTTACCACAGACTGAATCTTTTTGCACTTCATCACAGACGCAAATTCTACAGAACACATAGTTGTTCGCTGCAAACAAAGTGTTTCTTTTCATTTGGATTTAAAAATAAATTTTTGGTATAAAGATTACTTGCCTTTTAGCGATATTTTTGGAATCTTTAAGTAAGTGTGAATCGTGAGAGGAGCCGCACTGCCCAAACTTTCAATTGCAACACGCTTATATTGCATTTGCCCACATACCTGGGCTACAAGGGAACGGAAATAAAGTCAAACGGGTTATCATCAAATCTCTTCAATATCACAACTTAATTTAGTCTAAGCTTCCTAGTTCCTGTGCAATTCTTTTTTCAGTACGTTTATAACTGTCGTTAACTGTCATGCACCTGGGCATCTAGACAAATTATTTTTCAACTGAAGAAGATACTACGAAATGTTTTTTCTCAAAGATGCAACCTAATCCATTCACGAATACCTATCCTACATGATTCCTGTTTTCTACGCTTTCCTATATTTGTATTTTAGAAAGGACGTTTGTTTATTTTCATAAATGCTACTACTAATGAGATTGTCTGTGAAATGTTAGTAGGGTCGACACGAACCTGATCTTCATTCAAATAATTTGGTAGACCTCCAATAAATATTTTATGTGGACTGTCCGGAACTATGGTGCTAACATTGGACCCAGCTGAAAGGGAAATAAAGCATTAATTTAAACTACATTATGCTAGCCCAAGATCCGTTAACGTGGAAATTGTGATGTTATGAAATGAGGTTAAGTCATCAGAGTAGCCATGGGATGAAAATTGGATGAAATTTTTTTTGGTCGGATTGTAACAAA
>JAHZNF010000732.1:0-11974 GCA_027744215.1 Troglopedetes dispersus
CAGCAGTTGAAAAAGATTTCCGGTGGAGATTGCAAGGGCAGAGAAAATTGAATTTATAATGCATACTTATGTGATTTTCTAGGGGTTGTTTCATTTCGACTACTTCACCACACGTCTCCATTTACTTTTCCTGCATTTCTGCTGACATAAAAGAAAGAAAGAATTTATCAATTATTGTGGTGCTTCTTCAACCATATTATTATTGTTATCATGAAAGGGAATGTGGCAGCATACTTATGATAATAAAGTGCATGTCTCACACACGGAGAATTTGAATGAAACTAAAAAAATTCTGTGTCGGAAATAAAATGGAGGGAAAAAATAATCATATCTTATCATGTCACTCCTTTCTCCCTCCCTTTTTCCGCTTTTTTCTTATTATTATCATATTACTTTTGCTCATACGTGAACTCCATTTATTTATGACATGCAAGCATCTTTTGATGTTCTGCGAAGTGAGTTCATATATTTTTTGGAGGTTTGTTGGTATTATCAAGCTGACAGGCTCTTGACGGCACGTTGGTTCCAATCTTCAGCTTTTTTAAGATCTGAAAATTGCTTTCCTTTTTTTGAGTTGTGGCTTCCTGCAAAACTTGTGTTTTTGAACTGGTAAGTGGCAGTGGCAAGCGATAATATTGCTGCTGTTGTGCTGAGTATTTACACTCCTATAATTTGCTTCGTCGCATAATCGAGAGATCTAGTCAGGTAACTTTTTCAAGCATCCAACCATCTTATCTGGCCATCGGCTTCAAAGCTTGGCAACTGATGCAAATGGAGGGAATAACTTCAAAATGGACATGTTCAAATGACGCCTTATCGCAACAGTTTCAATGTTTTACTCTTAGAAAATGCTTACCTGAGCATAAATTATTTATTCTTGGATCAATTAAAGTTTCCTTCTTTAAGGTTTCCGTGATAAAGCAAGCTTACTCATCAACTTAGAGTTACGTGTGTCAAGTGGCCGTGGTCTGCACTTTCAAAGGAACTCAGTCTCTAAATAGATTTCCTGTCGTTGCTGATTCTAACCTGATAACGTGTCACTTTCATGACTTACTTTCTTGTCACTTTCCTCGCCTTTTATATTTTTTTATTGCGGGCAAAAAAGAGGCACGTGTGCAAAACTGGGAGGAAATGCCAGAAGAGCAAAAGTTTACATTTTTCGTGTTGCTCACATTCATTCCTTCAAAAGGACAATATTTTCTCCGCGGTAAAACAATAACAACTCATGCTACACTTGACTTTGATTCAATCTGGTTGTGTTTTCCCTTGAAGCCAGATGTCAACAAAAATTTGCTTTCTGTCCCTATACTTTTTGCATGCATGACCGCCTTCCGGAAACCTGAATTGAGCTGCACTTGTGTGTAGATGTGTCTAGACCAAAGGGCTCCACAAAAAAATCGAGACTCTTCTTGTGACAAAACCTGGATTATGCAAGATCGTGTTGATAAGTCACGTGCAAACATTTTCACATCAAAAGGGTGCCACTCAATTGTTTTTCAATATGCTCCAGGCACCATAATATCCTTTTGTCTTTATACACAGATAGAGAATCATAGAGCAAGATAACCCAAAAATATGGTCCCAAAAACCTAGAAAGAGATCCACTCCTTTTCTGCCTGTTTTGTAAATATCCTTTTTACTTTTAGGAGGAACGTGTGAACTCCCGAAGTGAAAAGATAATTGCTTTTTCATGTTTCCCCTTTTTAAATCATTCATTCCTTAAAGCGGCTCACTTTTAAACTAATCTGGATTTGATACCTTTCTTCTTGGAAGGGTATTTTTTACCTTATCAATTTTACCCTCATCACATGATCAGAGAGACCACCCGGGCCTTGTTCCAAAATCAATAAAAGCAACCATTTTTCCCTCTCTCTCTCTCAAACGAAAAATTTCATTCTTGTCTTTTTTCTCCAGAATACATTATGTTTGGGAGGAAGGAGATAAGCTTTTCCCGTGATTTCTATTTAAAAGAGCTCCTTGACAAATCCAGACAAATCACCGAAAGGCCAACTGTTCAAAAGCTACCCTTTAAAATGAATGTTGACTTTTTCCCACAATTTTATTCCACTTTCACCGTCCTTTTTTCCCATCCATCCTTTTCCGGTCACAGTTTTATTTTTTCTTAGAAGAAAGAAAGGAGAAGAAAAAAACATTGTGGACACATCAAATGTGAAAGATTTAAAGTTAGATTAGACAAGGATGACATTTCCCGTGTGCTTTGTATGCACAAGCCCATCTCTCGAATGAATGTTGACTTTTTCCCACAATTTTATTCCACTTTCACCGTCCTTTTTCCCATCCATCCTTTTCCGGTCACAGTTTTATTTCTTCTTAGAAGAAAGAAAGGAGAAGAAAAAAAACATTGTGGACACATCAAATGTGAAAGATTTAAAGTTAGATTAGACAAGGATGACATTTCCCGTGTGCTTTGTATGCACAAGCCCATCTCTCGTTAACACTTGGAATATGTGTACACCGCGTGTGTGGCTTTCCTTTCCATGCTCCACTCCTCCTTTTTTCTCAACCACAAAGAATAATGTATACATTCTCGAGTAACATATTCCTTGGAAGAGAAAGAATAATGGAAGATGCATGAACTTTCCATCCATCCATTTATTCAGGGCAAGTCTTTCTCAAATAAAAAAAAAACCGGGCTGCACCAAAAAATTTTTTGGTTCTCTGGTGGTGTCTCCACAAAAAATGTCACGGATAAGCAACTCCAGGAGTCAGCCTTTACTTTTATTATTATTATTTTGGCTCTCGAATAAAAAAAAATGTACTCTGGTTAAGTAATCCATTACCAATTCCGTGTACATTCTCAGTGAATATGACTCTTATGTCAGGATGGTTTGCCTCCGAAAAAATAGGATCCTCGAGTATCCACCCATCCATGCAATCTATATTCCTTTTTTCCCTTTGTTGTTTGTTGTGTGTATTACAATGGAAGTTTTGTGATCTGAGGCGCGTGTGTCCATGTTTGTTTGTTTCGTTTTCTGGAGACGCTTTTCCTTGGTGTTGTTGTGTGGTCATGAAAGTTGAGCTTTCTTTTTCTCGAGTAACTCAATAATACCCTATAAAAGCCATAATATTGCCACCATTGTATCCAAAAAATAAGGTATCCTAAAAGAAGAAGTTGATCTGGAGTTTTTTTTTCGAACCATTTTCGCATTATTATTTCCTCTCTCGCGTGTGCCAAAGGAAAGGGAGAAAAAAAAGTTGTCACTTTTATTGCGAAACTACAACATGACTTTTTTGTACTTACCATAGTAGTAGAAGTTCTCGGATAAGACCAAAGAAAAAAAACCGGTGCATGCAACAATAGATAAAAAACTTCTTGGAAGAAAGCTTTTGTGTGTGTGCAAGAAACACGAAGAAAAATAAAGAATCTCATGTGTACGTACATATCTTGTTTTTTCGGATAAGGTCTATAAAAACAGCTGTCTTTTTTATGTACAATTTTTTCCTCTTCTTTTGTGTCCTTTTGTAGACACACACACATATCTTTATAGACGATGCAATGCGTGTGGTGCATGCGGGTACTTAAGACGAGACTCGTGTAACCAAAATAAAAAAATACTTAGTTGCTTACTTTAGAAAATACCCGTATATTTGCAAAGAGGATATGGACACACTACTGCAATGGAGATAAAAAATGTGTTCAGAATTTTTTTCTGTGTGAATAACGAAACACACACACATACACGAACGGAATCAAAAATCCGGATTAAGTATCCCTTCGTGCGTGTGTGTGTCTAACATGTTTTTTTTATTTTGGAGATTCTTCTTTGCAGAGAAAAAAATATTTTCTTGAAGACTTTTGCTCGTGATGCTTGTCGAAGGAGAAGGAGTGCATTTATAAATCCGCCTAGATATATTTTTGTAAGAGAATGTATCAAATTGTAAGAGAGAGAGAGAAAAAAATAGTATAGTATTAAGCAAGGAAGTTTTTTCTCTTTTTTATTTCATGAAATACTTCGAAGAAAAATTTGTATTCCAGTGGAATCCAACATGCACGACCTTGTACGCTAGGTTTGAGTTGATGTGGAAAGAAAAAAAGATTAATTGAAAATCATACTACTGTCTAGATGAATTTTTTTTCGAGCCTTAAGCTCCAGAAAAAACATCGAGACAGAAAAAATAAATGAAATAGAAGTGGAGGCAGACGGGCCAATTTTTGTTTTCAAGGATTAAATATCACGCGAAAAAAAGGGAGAAAATGAGGAGAGTAGTTTCAGGTGAAAAAAAGAAAGAAATGAAGTTTTTTTCTCACTTCTCAGATTTGGAAGGAGCAAAGTGGCTGGGAGTTCATTTGTAAGTTTTGATTATTACCCATTTCTTTGGTTGAGAAACGATTTCCTCGTTTTTATTCTCGAAAGGGATACCTACAAAGATTTGCTTTTTGTGGTGGTGACGACGGTGGGAGGATTTAAGTAAGAAAAGGTAAAAAAAAAATACTTGCTCCCTAAAAACTTTCTCTTCTTTTTTGAGAGTGGAGCAGCAGAGGTATTAAAAATAAGGACTGGAGAAATTCAATAAAACGTCTGCTGAAAAACAGAAAAAAAACTAAGAGGTGCTTTCATCTGAGCAAAATGCTCAATAATCCTTAAGCGGAATGCAGTTTTTTTTCTAAGCTTGGAAAGCGTAAATACTACTGCATCTTTTGTGGTGGAAAAAGGGTATTTTCCTCTTTTCTTGGTTACAGCTTTTAGAATATGGCTTCTCATAGAAAACCTATCGGTTTTTCGTCTTATCAATGGAGCTCTTTTCTTTTTGGAAAATCTCTCCCAATTTTTTTTCGGTGGAAGATTAGGTGCGATCTCTCCTTTCCTTTTTTGGTTGGTTTGTAACTTCCTGCTTTCCCATTTATTTCTCCACCTCCGCCTCCCTTTTTTCAATTTTTGTTTTTTTGGAGCAGATACATACACACATTTACACTATCATTATTTTCGTGCTTGTGTGTCCAGAAAAAAGAAGAAGAATAGATGCTTTCATCCCTTTGAAAATTTTTTTGGATGCACTCCTCTTTTATATAGACACAATGTGTATGGTATGTGGAAGGTGGGAACAGGATGAGTAATTCGGGAAATGAATCTTTCTGAACAAAAAAATTAATCCTCTTGCAACATGCTCCACGCATGTTATCTAAGAGTAATATGTTTCATCCTTTCCTTTTTTGGTTGGTTTGTAACTTCCTGCTTTCCCATTTATTTCTCCACCTCCGCCTCCCTTTTTTCAATTTTTGTTTTTTGGAGCAGATACATACACACATTTACACTATCATTATTTTCTTGCTTGTGTGTCCAGGAAAAAGAAGAAGAATAGATGCTTTCATCCCTTTGAAGATTTTTTTTGGATGCACTCCTCTTTTATATGGACACAATGTGTATGGTACGTGGAAGGTGGGAACAGGATGAGTAATTCGGGAAATGAATCTTTCTGAACAAAAAAATTAATCCTCTTGCAACATGCTCCACGCATGTTATCTAAGAGTAATATGTTTCCCGGGGAAAATGTAATTTTTTTGGTGGGTGCAATTCCTCTTTTTCTTGTCGAATTTTATGTGTACTCTTCTCCCTTTCTTCTGAATGAGCTTGGAGCACGCTAACGTGAAGGAGTAGCTGGAGTAATCTATATTGACCATCGCACGAAATCTTCAAAACGAAAAATTGTGGTTAACATGTGTGCATCAAATGTGATGCAAGGGATTAGTTTGTTGAATGGAGGCGAGAGGAGGAGGGCGAAGAGGTGCTTAACGGCGGTTTTCAAGTTGGAAGTATAATGAAACAGGAAAAAAGATTATGGCATCATTAATCCTTAGGATTCTTTATTGCCTTTTCGCACACCCTCTTTCGAAAATTTCCTCTGGAGACAGACAAGGTGGTGAAACTTTCGTATTGTATTTCCAACCACAAAATTTGGACGCCTACATATTTATTGATGGTATGAAAAGCGGACAAACAATTATTACAGGTACATCGATGGTACTATGTTAGGGATTTTAGATGAGTGAAATTGTCTTGGTAGAAGTTTCAACAAATTGTTAGAACTTTAAATGCATGCGTATTCCAAAAAAAATGAAAAGAAGGTGAGTAAGATGATCCTTATCAATGTTCTGTAAGAACATCCTCTGATCTCGCTCTCTTCCGCTGACTCGATATTTTAACAAAATTACTCACGGTCAGCTTGTTACGCACAAGTCTTGTTTTCAGGAATCCGTGAAGGGAAAGCAGGAAACTCTGTTCTTGTCTTCTTTTTTTCGGAATGTCTGCACCATTTTTACCTTATCTTTACTCTTCTCTATTGTTATTATTGCTTGGAAGAAAGTATGCTATTATGGATCCATTTGATTTCTATCTTTTTATTTTTGTTGGGAGCAATGAATGCATGGAAAAAATGTTGAGGAAAAAGCCTCATTATCATCAATTATCAATGTTCTGTAAGAACATCCTCTGATCTCGCTCTCTTCCGCTGACTCGATATTTTAACAAAATTACTCACGGTCAGCTTGTTACGCACAAGTCTTGCTTTCAGGAATCCGTGAAGGGAAAGCAGGAAACTCTGTTCTTGTCTTCTTTTTTCGGAATGTCTGCACCATTTTTACCTTATCTTTACTCTGCTCCATTGTTATTATTGCTTGAAAGAAAGTATGCTATTATGGATCCATTTGATTTCTATCTTTTTATTTTTGTTGGGAGCAATGAATGCATGGAAAAAATGTTGAGGAAAAAGCCTCATTATCATCACCATCAGTCAGACTTCGCTTGTAGATTTTTTCCGGTATTTTACTGTTTTGCCAATGAAACAGGAAGAAGATCTACGAGCCTCCACTATTGATAAACAAACATTAGACGGGTGCATGCACAGGATAAGAAGAAGAAAAAAAGATAGTTTTTTTGTGCTGCCGACAGTCCTTTTTGCTTTCCATTAGCTAAATGATCATTATCTCTGGAGAAGAGGGGGCAGTGATGCGGATAAATCGTTTGCTTGCTTTCATCCTTCACATCATCATCATCATCTTGATAAGTGTATAAATTGTGCTGAACCAAAAAGAAAATATCGTCTGTTTGGGAATAAGGATCTCGTTCCGGAAATGTGTGCCTTGATCAGCTCTGTTTTGGATACATTTGTGTACATGATCCTTTTTCATGTATTTATGGACACAAGTTGTAACTCTATCATGATGCCAAATTAGTTCTCGGATGAAGTAATTTAAGGAGAACCTGACAAATTGCAAATTAATTATTCACCTGATTTGAAAATTTTATTTGGGATGGATGGCTTATCAAAGAGAAATTGATAAGTTGAATAAAAACAGAAATAAAAGCTTGTGAATAGTTCACATGTGCTCAGGTAACACATGGATAGGTTGGAACAACGAGACATCCCCAGTCCGGATCGGTTTCCAATTCGATCAACTTCGCAAGTTTCAGCTAGTGTCCATCCACGTGAATAATTTTGTGTCTCAAGGCGCCCAGGTAAAATAAAACAATGTTATCTTCTAACAAAAAACTTCCTTTTTTTACATTGAAATTACATTACCGATTTTTTTGTTTCTTTGAAAAAAAAATAAATAAGGAGCAGAATATGGCAATAAATAGATATTTACTGTATCCTCTTTCTCCCGTCTTCCTTTCTTTGGACACAATTCCTTCCACTAAAAATGTTGTTGTTTTTTCCTTTTTCCCCTCCGTCGATATTTTTTCTTGTTTTCCGTGAAAAGCAAGAAAGTGAACCTCCAGGGTTTATCCTTGTTTTTTTTCAGTTTTCACATGAATTCTATCTTAAAACAATCAAAGTATCGCTAATGCACACACATGAGCAACGAGGATAATAAAATATTGTTCATGTTGTTGAGAAGAAAAACAAGTTTGCTTACTTTTCCGCACCGCCAAGAATAGACTTTTTTCTTCCAGCAAGAAAGCACAAAACTTGTAAGAAAAAAATTGTGTGCGTAATGGAATATCCATCTTGCGTTACAAGTTATCCACTCCACATCATTGCTGTACCAAATACTGTATCTAGTTTTCTTCCGTTACAAGAACTGAGAGAACATAAAAGTTTTAAGGGAATTTCTTGCTAAATTTTTTTGCTTTATTTTATAATAAATTTTAGAAATAATCCAAGATTCCTCTTTCTTGTATTTCCTTATAAAGTATATATGTTTTAAGAAAGGACGAACCAGCACCCCGTTTCAATTTTATACAGCGGAAGTCAGGCCAATGAATTAAAAGATATTTTCCAACTGTGAATGTGTTTGATTGAGAGAAGTGGAGATAACCTTTCTAAAAAGAGATGGATCGACAGATGAATGAATGCGCATTACATACATGGACCCAATATTTGTACTTTGTACATTACTGTAGTCGTGTAATGTGAGATAACCCGAGAATTAAAACGAAATGGAGGAAAACTGAGTACTACACGTCTCCTTATCTTCATCGTGTGCTTTTCCACTGGCGAGTTGAAACAAGAAGCATTCTTCTTTCTTTATAAATAAATGCAGATAATGCGTGCCTTGTCTTCAAAACGGAACTCGGAACAAGAAAGCATTTTTCGTGCTTGAATGAAGCTAAAAAATAAGGGGAAAATCTTCGTTGCGACTTTTTTCCGTTGGTCGCTTCTCCTTGAAAAGCTACAACTTCAAATATCTTATTATTGCGGCATCTGCTCCTTTTTTGTTTTATTTTAGTGGAGCAAGAAACGTGGAAGAAAAACCAAGGATGCGCTTTCCCTCCTTTTCTTTCTTTCTCGCTCCTGCGTTTGTCTTAATTATGTCGAGATCGATATCCGCACTTGAGCAAAAAAAACAATACTTTATTCTTTACCTTTTTTATTGTTGCCTCAACCAAGAAATCACAATGGGATACTTAATATCGGAGCGTGTATGTGCGTAAAAATGGAAAAAACTCAATTTTTTCTTTCATCTATTTTTTTCTCTATTCATCAATGTTTCAGTTTGTTCTTATCATGCTCCAAAAAGAGAGTAAAAAAAGTACCCACTCAACTAGAAAAGTGTTGCTTGATGGAATTCAACAAAAATAAGCCTTACACCATTTTTTTATACAAAAAAAAATCAACTTTACTTTCTGCTCCTCCACATTTTTTTTTGTCCTCAGAGAGTTCATGATAATCAAGATGAAAAGCACTAAAAGAGCGTTTTTACGCACCATCAGATTTATTTTTCCATGTTGCCCTACATTTCACACAACTCCGTTGTTTTTTATTCTTGCGCCTCATGAAGTACAAAAAATAATTGTATTTTTATGTTGCTACTCCACACCACGTGTATGTAAGTAAGTATCCGATTTTTTGATGGATGTTTCTGGGTTATCTTTGTGCTCAGGTGTTTGCCTCAGCAGATATCTACTTTAGCATGGATGGGAAGAAGTTCTCCGAGTTCCCGGTTCGCTGGACACCCAAGAGGGATGTGAAGAATGAGACGACTCTGCTAGTCGACATTCCGTTGAAAGGGAGACTGGCAAAGTACATCCGGTTGGAATTCTACCACTCCAATTATTGGCTCCTCTTCAGTGAAATCTCGTTCTTATCAGGTGATGATGATGATAATATAAAAATAAACTCCAATATTTTATAATGGAATTCCTCTTCACAGTTTTTGAAGGGAGCCTTTTAAATAATTTGTTTGCATTTTCTCAAGCTTCCCGACTTCAGGGAAAACAGTAGCTTTTTTGTGTTTACATTCCATTTTCTTGTTTCAAAAAAGCGAGACAGCTCAAAAACTCTAAATATTGTACAGCTCTTTGTAGAGATAAGATAAGCATATAGTTTTTAGTAAATGTGTAATGAGAATTTATAGGAGATACTTTGTCTAAGTTGATGTGTGCACCCAAAAAAAACGAGAGACTAACGATCTCCTTCTTTACTTCTGTGATAGAGTGCAGAAGATGCACTTAGCTCGCTCATTCCTCCAAATGTGCTCCGTTCATGCTTTTTGGTGATGTTACTATAAATGTTGAATGAGAGAAAAGAGAGTGGGAGATGTGTATACATAGGAGAAGGTGGAATTCTAGTGTGTTTGCATTTTCTCAACTTTTTATCTTGATTTCTGTTTCTCCCTGTGCCAACAACTCCCTTTTCTATCTTATTTCCCAGGGGTTATCTTAAAGTGAAAGTTATTGATTTCAGGAACTTGTTCCTCGGTCCGTCCTTTCCACATTTGTTGGGAGCAACGACGATGGTAGAAAGAAGACATGGTTAATTTTGTGCCTGATACTTTCTTGACTTTTTGGTTGTAGTCTACTCAAAAACAGAGTGGATACATTTCTTTGAAAATTTTACAGGGACATAACTTTCGCTGAAGAGAATACTGGAGGATTTTCGAACCACTTCTCATCTGCTAGTAAATGATAAACACAACTTGACAGCATAAAAACTTGAAACGGCGTTTAATTGATATTCGAACATTTTATGATGGCTATCATCCTGCATTTTTGGATGACAACCGGAATTTTTAGTTGTGTGCATTCATAAGTGTTTATTATGAACGTTGATATTTCAGCAGACAAGGAATAGATAATAGGAAATGCAAGACAAGACGTTATTATTGTCATTAATGAACATTTAAAACATATACAAGTACACCGCCGTTCATTGTTTTCTTCACAGTATCTGAGTAAGTACCAGAGAAGATACATATGAAGGAAGGAGTCATTAATTTTGAGTAAATATGATAACTTCCGCTGTTGCTTGAATTAATGGAGAAAAGGAAAAAAAGACATTTTCAACAGAGAAATTGTTGCGCAAATGCAAGGCTGCTCTGTTTCGAAGCACGTGTTGTGCTTGTGCTGTGCAGACTCTTTTAATTTTATGCTCTTATATCTCATGAATATTATCTCTCTGCATTGTAAAGTGAGCCTTGTGTAAAGTTGAGGAAAGTTTGTGATGTTAATTGAAATTAATTTGTCTCACTTCACTTCGAAAACAATTAGCGCGTCAGATAAGAACACTCACACACACCACGTCCCGCGTTTTTTTAAAAAGCAAGAAAATGGAAATTAAATATTGTGCTTTTCTCGAAATAAGAAAACTTATCCAGCATACGCATTTTTTTATTAATTAAAAAGAAAGCAAAATGATACTTTTCAGAAACACGTCTCACAAAAGAGCACTTGTGAGGATTTTGCTTTTTCCGAATTCACAGAAGCGTAAAAGATATGGAGGCGAAACTCAATAGTTGTTTATCTTTGAAGAGGAAATAATTCCAGGAAAATGGGGGGATTTCATGTTTTTTTATTTGGATGCTTATCTTCTCTTACTTTTGCGAAATTCAGAAGTAAAGGAGCAACAAGCCCAGAGTTTCTTGAGAGTTTGCTGAAAAAATAAAAAATATATTATTTCATGATTCATTTTGTTTAGATCCATTTACGGGCAACATAACAGATGAAGTGTTATCTCTCAACTATGCACAAGATGTGGACGGCTCCGACGATAAGAAAAGAAATGGTTAGTCTTACTTAGTGGTCAAAATTTATCCACTATAATATTGTAATAATGTTTTAATGTAACCGATAGCTAGCAAATGTCGCCAAAATCAAGAAAAATAATATTGAGTATTTTTTCTTGTCTCCATTTTTTGCCCAAGAATACAAGACTCAATATTGAATTTGTTTTTTTGTGGTGCTTGTTTCTAGTGATGGGTGGATCTAGTTCAGATCACTCGACAGGAACAGTCGTTGGACTTATCGCCGGCTCTCTTTCTGTCTTCGTTCTCCTCTCAATCGCCTCTCTCGTGTGTTACGTGATGCGGCGCAACCGACGGAACACTAAACTCGTGGGAGTGATGAGTATCGGAATGACACCAAAATCCATGTCAATCGGGTTGGGTCTGGGTGGTCCGGCCTGTTCCAGTGACGACCAGCTCTCCGGGATCAGCACCAAGCACATGACAAAAGGAAAAAGCTCTGGTTCATCCTCCTCCATGAATATCCTGAATGGACACAATGGAAACGGAGCT
>JAHZNF010000733.1:0-29268 GCA_027744215.1 Troglopedetes dispersus
ACAGAAAAGCTTCTGTTCTATTTAGATGAGTGTTTGTGTCTGTGTGTGTGTTCTGCTACTTCTGTTATGCTCGTTTTTTTACAATCCTCCTCCTCCTTCTGCTGCCGAGTCCCAATCTTTCTCTAACCCATTCAACTCCAACTCATTTTTGGAATGATAGAAAGATTGTACTTGATTTATTTGTGCTTAACACCTGCTTCTTCACATTTCAAGCGGAGGAAAAAAATATATATCTCCACATATTTTATGGCTTTCGCTACGAATATTATATTAGCAATGCTGGGTCTAATTTTACACATTTTATTTACCGTGTCAAAACCGCTGTATCAAAATAAATGGAGAGGAGGACTGCAGGACTAGAGATTATTCAAATAACATCCCATCATAAAAAAATAACTAGCACACACGTAATCCAATTCCTTCTTTTCTCTGCCTATTTTTAAATGCATCCACAAAAATAAGAGAGATGACGAAGATTAAAAACATTATGGATACCTGGGAGCACATCCCTTTTTTTAAGAGCAAACAGCTTTTGTCTCTACTTTTTTTATTATCCTCCGACTCACAGCTTTTCCGTCTGTCATAACTCGAGAAACGTTGGAGCGCTTGATCTGTGCATCGCTTTGAATAATTATCGATGCATGCAGGGAACCAGTAAAATATTATTATTGCTTCCATCCACCATCTCGACACGAGTGGCGCAACATGTCACGCTAACAGATTAATGAAGAGTGTATTAACACATTAGGACCATTTCCTGATCCATTTAAGTCATCTTCTCATTTGCTGCGAGCAAAAATTTTCACGCTTGGGATTCAATAATATTACGGGAACAAAAAATGATAGTGAATAAAAAATATGATATATTTTTATGATGTAATGGGAACCTCTTCTTCGTGACAGACGCATTGGCACAAAAAATATACTGGTTACATTTATTTACATGTACAAGAAAAAAAACATGAATGACTTTCCAAATAATGTGCTAATATTTTTTATTCTGCAGAGACAAAACAACTGCAATACATGTCTTGTGAGAACGCTCAATTTAAGGATTACAGCAATAACTTGGACTGTCATCTCAAAAGTGACACGGCTTGCACCTCTTATGAATCATTCCTTTGTCGTAAGAAACGATATGAAGGTTTCACTTCCGCTGTCATTTATTATCTTACCTTTCTCTCCGTTGGAATGCTTCAGAAATATTAGATATATGAGATTGCGCACGTATACTATCTCCACATATAATACACCAGGTTTCATATGAATGAATGTAGTGTAAGTTATTGAGCACAATCGTGCATTTGTTTCTTCACATCATATTTTACCAACATACTTCTTCCCCAGCACAATTATCTAAATCAATAGCAACACAAAAGAAAAAAAGGAAAAAAAAAACTTTTTTTTCTCGACAGTCGCCATTGTTTTCTCTGTTCCTACTGGCTGGAAACTTTCTTTCGTTTTTTTGGTAAAAAAACAAGCCATAAATTTCGTAATAAAAGTATATCTGTCGGCTGTAATTAAAAGTTTTATATCATAGCGGAGAAGGGAAAAGAAAAAAAAATGGAAAGGGTGAAAACGACTCAAGAACACAGCACCATTATATGATTACATGGAGCGTTTCCATGTGGTAATAATATCACAGCAGAAAATATTTTTACATTACTCTTGTGTCTTCTTTTCCCTCTATTTTTTTTCTCTGATTTCCCTCATAAATCGAAAATCAGCGAGAAAGAGAGAGTGAGAGAGAAAGAAGGAGGCAAAAAATAACAAGAAAAAAAAAGTGATGACGACAGCACAAAAAATATATAAGAGCACTTCTCACACTGTCATTTTTTCTCATGAAGAAGTAGATATAATGTTTTCCCTTCTCCCAACATACATACCTACACGACTATACTACAATCTCTCACTTATTTTGTTCTTCTCGAATACTTTTTTTTTCTCTTTGGTAAACAAAAGTGCTAATGTTTGTGGAAAGTACACATCCACCGTGTAAGTCCAACAACAAGCAAACATTCTTTGAGAAAGTAAAAGAAAACATGAGATAACATGAGGAAAGAAGGGAACACAAGAGAAAGAAAAAAAAGTGAATGAGAAAAAAGTTGGTATTCCGACTCTTCATATTACATTACTCGAGAAAATAAAGCGGCCATCCCTACACGCACTTGTGACAGATACGTATCGATATTTTCCCAAGGAAAGTGTAATGCAGCAGCTATCTACATAAAACAAAGTATGAGCGTTTCATAAACCAAGACAAAAAATACCGATTAAGGCATTTCATATATTATGATGTACCGGGGAAAAAAAGGACCAGCAGCATACCTAAAGCAGGATGATTTTGTTGAGTTGAGAAGAAGGGAAAAAAAGGAATTCTAGAGAATATCTTTTTTCTTTCTCGCTGAATCCTCAGCTGTCTTCAGTTCCTAAGCCGAAGGGTGAAATACTCAGACTGTATAAGTTACTTTTTTTTTGTCGGGGTTATGTATTCATACATATGTGTGGAAAGAAAGAGCATCTTGCAAAAATATGTATAAAATGGTAAAATAAAATATAAAGCGCGTAGGCGCTGAGAATATATATATCTTTCTTCACACTATTCAGGTTTCATAAGCTCGTCAGTTTCCCGTAAAAGTCACAAGCTTTTAGCCACACAAGATCCATGCACTTTTCTCCACTTTGTCGTGACTTTTTTTTCTGTGCTGGTTCTTTTTCATTCTGTCCGAATGTATAGTCCATGTCATATTATTTCACATTTCTTTTCCGCAATATTTTATTTTCCTTGTTTCGGTAACTAATAGGAAATTGCCTTGAGGGCAATCCGGTTTGTTCTGTGCCGTCACATGTCAAATTGCTAAATACAAAATTATTTCATGTAATTCAAGAGATTCTGAATTACGGCGAAAATTATGTAGGTCGAGGATGATGATGGACTACTTCTTTTGAAGGAGACAAATTATTTTTTCACTAAATTATTCAAGGAAATGAAATCGTCCGGAATCAATATCAGCATTCTGTTGGAATGCTAGCTAGCTAAATTATACAACAGTGTGAAACTTAAGCTCGCATGTGCATGGCGAACCACTTGTGCTGTACCACCTGGCACTTCTATCATTATGATTTGAATAAAAAAAAGTGAGAAAAAGTTAGATTGAAGGAAGACGGAAGCATTCTTGTTTGAAACTTTGTAGGCGCAGTACATATATTCAGATTTTACCAAGTCAAGTAGCTCACTTGACATGACAATTTCTCAGACCAGGAAGACGAAAGTGTTGGAGAAAAAAAAACTGAGAATAAAATGGAGAACTGGAAAAAAATTCTACCTTTATCCTTATGTTCCTGCTACTTTTCACTTTTTTTCTAGTTACCGTTCGACTTCCAGAACAAAAAAAATTCTCAAGTGTGAGTAAAAAGTATTAATAAAAGTAATGCAGGTCGGAAAAGAAAAGTAGGGAAAAAAGTACTTCATGAATGGAGCGAATAGAAGTACTACTACTTCTCTCTTCGCAGACCTCTTGAAGGAGAAAAAGTGGGAAGTAGGATTATATAATGTATTCTTTGTGGAGAACACATCCGTTTTTTTTTTTGGACTTCATGGTTTTCGCGAACTTGAGTATTTTTTTGCCCACTTGTGAATGTGTGAGTAATAAGATGTTTGAAACTGGCTTGTGTGTTTCTCCCTTCCTTTATATTATATACATTCTCATTTACCTGCACTTGAGACATTCACATTTGAAATGGAGGAAGGAGATGATGATCTCTCTATTTTTAAATTGCACTGTACTCTCACTCTCTCTCTTTCACATTTTCTTGCTTTTGAGCAGTTCTCAAGTGGTTCTGGAGAGTGTACTCCTGGAAAAAACTATATTTATATATGGTAGTGTCCCCGAAGTAAACTCGTTAAGGAAGAACACATCCTCTCATTTTCAAGATAACAGACAGCAGTGCACAGAAATTTGCTATGATAAATAGCTCGTTAATCAACAATTTCATTCCTTCTGTGAAAAAAATTCTCCAGAAAAAAGAATGTGGAGAAGCTTTCTGCTACCGTACTGAATCTGGAGATAATTAAATGCAAGCAAAAAATAGCCCACTCTTAACTGTTTCAAGTTATTTTAAGAGCACCGAGTCATCACCAAACAACATTGCTTTGAAGCCGCCTCAACCAAGTTTACACAGTAATTTTCCCAGTCTGCTCTTCCACAACTCCACATGAAACTAGGAATTTCAAGAAAAGCAGTCCCACACGCATTACACAAAACGGAGCATTTAAAAAAGCATGTAAGCGCATGCATGGATGGTCCCATTGAAAATTCAGATTTTGTAATAATGAGTCACATTTGAGAATGGAGAATGGCTGTGTGTACAAGAGCAATTACAAGGAAAAAAAAAGAGAATTCCGCGAATTGTGCCAATGAGCATATCTACCTTCTGTGTAGGGAAATGAAACGGGCCGGAATGTTGTGCGATCGTCATTCGAAAATAAAAGAAATGGTTGCCACACAAACGCTAACAATTTTTATCTTCTCAAAAAATAATAATATTCCTTTGGGTATGTGTACCTATCAGTGCTACTTTTTTTTCTTCTCTGCGAAGAATTTTACAGAGCTGCCGTCGAGCTCTCCCGTTTCTTTTTTGTCATACATACCATGAACCGCATCTGTGTTTGATCAACAAGACAGACACAATTGAATATTTCTCATGGATAAATTCCAGCAGGAGCATGACATATCAGTAGCACCGGTACATGACATTACATGGCATGGCATTTTTACAACTCCTTTCCCCAACTGCTCGAGAAGAGCAGTGACAGAAACAGGAAAATGGATTACTTACAAGAAAGCCGTGTGTGTATGAGGGACACAGGGAAGCATGTACATCTCCGAACACATTTCTCATATTAGATAGAAAACGTGAGTGTACATTATCTCAATGTTGTGCATTATATAAATTACACTGTATAATTTTACAGAGACAAAAAATATCTCCGAAAAAAATTCTTCTTAGTAATGTACATACTTATTATGTTGAAACATGGTTGGAAACAAAAAAAGAAGAGTGCACATTTCACCGTCCATGAGCATGACTCTGTGCCAGTAAAAATGAGTGAGGTGAGGGATATCAGAAGGATGAAGGAGAAGAAAGACAGTAAAACGCCTTATTTCAACTTATTATTGCAGAAACAGGGAAGGAAATAAAGAAGGGGAAAACGTGGGAGATGCATATGGCACACCGTTCCTTCCGACAAAGTAGTGCACGTGAGGTAACCATATTACATTTTATCCTAAATTATTATTTTTTTTTCGTATAATATAAAATTTGAAGCGAAAGGGGCATTTGCAATGAGTGCACAAAACCTGGTCGCGCATACCATCACCAGTAATAATACGTTTTGCACACTGCACAACCAACGAAAAAGGAAATATCTTTACATCTACTTATTCAGTCGGAACACAATGATCTATGCTTAAAAGAAGAAAAAGAAAAAAAGGGAACATTTTCCCGTATCTCACTTGAAGTATTTTTTTTTCAGAGACAGACAAAGAGACATATATGCACATATTATATACCAGCACATTTCTACACTTTTTGTCTTCACTCGGTAAACTCACATTCACTCCATATCACAGACGACATCAGATGAAGGAGCGTAAAGATAATAGTTGTAGCAACGATGACAATAATAGGAGGGCACAAGATGGCCTTTTCCGCTGCTCCACACCACTCTCCACTGTGTGGAAGAAGGTACTAGGCTTCCAAAAAAAATGTATTTTACAGGCTACATACATATTATTACCATGTCATTTCGTAGGCCAAAAATATATGCCACTCATATAGCAATAATTCCATGTGATACCTTGTGTCAGAAGAGCTGCTACAATTTTTTGTCATCCTACCGTATATGTCTTATACGCCATTAGCAACGGCTTATGTAAGTTGCGTCGGTGCAAGAAAGCTTAGAATCCAGTAAATCATGCAAAATATGGGAGAAAAATATGTACGCACCCATTGTTACTTCAAAGATGTAGGACAACGGTGGTGAAGCTGTTCACCAAATAGTTCGTATTATACATACATAAAGGTATATGTTCACGTCCGTTAAAGCAGCATTTTCACAGGGAAAATGGTTTCAGAACAAAAAGGTTTCCGGTTTTTAAAAAATCCTTCATTACAAAAAAATGAAACTTGAGTCTGAATATTTACCAGAAAAAATAGGATAAAATATTTTTTCCAAGGAAAATGCAATTTTTCTTTAATATCTTCCCAGTCAACTAAGACAAACCGTAGGGTTAGGGAAGCTGTACTACATTACATAACATGGTGACATCACCATAAGACCACTACTTTTAAGGAACATAGCGCTCCTTCACAAAGAAAAAATACTCTCGCTAGCAAGCTACATGATTCACGGAGCGAGAAGAAGAGCCGGAGAACCCGTCTGGTGGATGTACCAAAATCACGGGTATTTTTTTCCACACAGAAGGAAAATGTTTTGTTCGCACACAAAATATCGACTGGATGGGAACATACATTTTTTATCCTGAAGCAGGCTATATCCCACTGATATGCAGCGGTTGTTGGCACTAAGAGCAAAACGGAGGACCATGGAAACTGCTCATAATAGAATAATAACAGAGAAAGAAGGAGGACACGGAGGTGGTGGTGGAATTAAATGGAGGAAAAATATACACTTCCGTAATGCCTCGCAATATTGGAAAAGTATCCATAATATTTAAGGATAGAGAAGATTATAGGAAAAAATATAATTCACAACACCGCCAGCATTTTCACTTCTCTCTCGAGAAGGAATGAGCCCGCCCGAAAATATCTCCTGGAAAACCGCTCCCGAATACCTTGGTTGAGCCAACGAGAAAAATTAATATTTCAATTCTCCATATAAGAAAAGTATGGTTTTTTAAAGTAACCCAGTTGATACAAGACACATTGCAGAGAAAATATATACAAATGTGTGGGTGAGTAACTATTATGCGTTATTCGAATTAAACGGAATAGTGTCGGGAAAGAGATCTACCTGGTTGAGTTCGTCCGACGAAAGGTGGCACACCACACTAACTATAAAAGACGTTCGACTTGTGAGTAAATAAATAGAAAGGGAGAGAGAGATAATAATAATAGTGAGAAGCATTCCGTAACAATCCTTCCTTTGGTGGTAACGTCAACACCATATACCCATCTGTTTTCATGCTTTCCTCTTCACACATAAAAAAACTAGGATACCTTCAGCCTTGGAAGCTCGTAACGTTTTGTTCCGTTTGTTGTTTTTTTATTTCCAATGTGTTTGGAAGGGAGTGAGAGAAAGATGCGCTGAGAAAGTGAAATCCCCTTCAATAACTCACGATCTATGTGTAAAAGCCAGGATTTACGGGTAAACAGAAAAGACGGAAAGGAAGTCTGTGCGGAGCCGAGAAACTTTAGCAAGTGAAAGGAGGAGAAGGCAAGTGTGTGCAAAAAAAGTGCAGCTTAGCAGGAGAAGTGTGTGAGAAGTAAGAAGAGAAGAGGAAAAGGGAGAATCAAACCTGCCAAGACGGCTAATGTCAACCGATTACTCAGAGACGAGTAACAAAAGGATGCTATGCTAATACCTGGCGTTTCTCTGTCTCCTATTTTTTTGTTAAAAAATACTCCAGCAATAGATTACCTCTGTTGCAGAGGGAGGAAAGGCTAGACGAAAACTTGGAGAAGAGAAGGTTTTCCTTGTCTAGTTCCTCAGACTTCCATTGTCACGCTGAACGGTGTATATAATAATACTTACACACAAACAAAGGAATCAGAGGCGTCACGGATGTCTCTTTCCGCGAACTTCATCTTGTCCCAAGTCCCGTGCTTCTACACTTTCAAAAGGATGCTCTTTTGTTGATTTTTAAATGCTGACTGGAAAGTAATCAACAGGAATTACAATATTTCGATGGGGACCGTCTTTCTAGGATTCTTTATCAACGCAACATTTACCGGTGGAGCCGGCCCATTACTTTTCGGACACACAGAATGAATGACCATATCCCTTTCGTTATAGCACCCCAAAAAGACTCAAGACTCTGTCCACAGTTTAGTTATGGAGCATCCAATAAGCAATACAGAATGTTCGTCGGATACAGTATGTTCATTCGAATAATAATTATTACCACGCAAACACCGCCTTCATGAATATCCGTATAAACAAGAATTTGCATGTTACTTTTCTAAATTTCGCGCTCCTTGGCAGAAGGGTCGACTTGAGACTCGTCCCAAACCACTCTGTTTAGGAGATGTAGTCTTTTGAGAATGGAAGTTGTGTAGCAGCAGAGTAATCTATAACTCATTGTTTTGACTGGCCATCTGAAAAGTATGCAAATTAGCTAATGCTCCTCCATTCCATCATTCTAATCCTTTTGTGGTGAAGCACATGCAGAATGTCTGTCTCTCTCAAGAAAAAAAGGAGTAGCGAACTAGTCTCAGTGATATTTTCATTTCCGCTTAAAGTGGCTCACGTTCACAAAAATCTCCCATCCTCACTGTGTGAACGAATGAGCATATTTCTCAGACTACGTGAGAATATCTATTGTACATTTTCACCAGCAGAGTGTCTCTCTTCTATGCTGCATTAAATATTATCGTAGACTGTTTAGAAAACGACTTCCATTCACTTCATACTTCTCTGCGACCATTCCCCATTTATCTTTTTCATTTCACCAAGACTCTAAACAAACGGCGATTCGCTGTCACGTCACACTTTCAAAGTATGAACGTATTCCCAAATTTAATTATCGTTATCATCACATTTTGCCCGGCCAAAATCACTTTCTTCAGCTCCACCTAAAACTTTATGCTAATCCTCTTGCTGCTGCATATTCTAAATTTTTTTCCAGTGTGTACTAACTAAAAAATAAAGGGAGCAATATTTTCGTCGTAGCAGTCGTTAAGTTGTTCGACGAATAAAGTGGAAGTGTCCATGAAATAAAAAATTGTAGAAAATTTAGTGTAACAAAAAAAGATGAAAAATTAAGCAGGTGTGCACCACTGACGCAAAAGTGACAGCATGAATTCTCTCGTTTTAAAATGAGAAAAAATACACTTTGCTCTACAACCTTAAAGAAAAAAAACTCTTCCGACAAGAAATCTAGTAGTTGTTGAGTGCAATGGATCCTTCCCTTTACCAATTTCCTTACAACTTCTTCAGCTGGCATCTTCTAATGATACTCCACCAAGAAAAAAAAACTACAAATAAACGTAACATAAAAATATGTGCATACGTATTCCCAACCAACTTTTTCTCAACTCTTCCCTTTTCTACTAATCGTAGTCGTTATAGCGGTAAAGCAGTATTTTTTTCTTGTTCTCCGCACAACGTGCGCTCCCATTTAATTACAGATTACAAAGTTGTTTGCCAAACTCTGTCGGAGGAACGTACATTTCATACTCCGTGAAATGTAAGTACACGAACCGACATAAGTCTTTTCTGCCGTGCAAAAAAGAAACAGGCAGAATGAGAATGAGTGAGAACGAGAGAGAGAAGAAAAAAAACTAACATATATAAATTTAATTATCTGCCAAGGATGTGAATAAAAGTCAACATCATGGAGTGTCTTGTCAACGCCAAACAAGCGGCTCCTATTAAATATTACTTGCTCACCATCAAAGCACAACCATTTGCCATTATGTAAGAGAAGAGATGATACCAAGATGTTGAAATATTTACTACGCGACCATGTAGAAATATTTGTAACGTTTTTTTCTGTGCTTCTTTTCCCTCATCTTATTTGTTCCAACAAAGAAGAAGAGCTAAAAAAAAGCGGAGGATAGTTGTAAAGAAGAGATGCATTTATTGTATGTATATTAATTACCAAGTAGCTATTACTTTTCAGAAAAAAATAATAAATATTAAAGTGAAGTCTCCAATAAAGAATTTTTTGTTTTACGACAGCCAAGTAGTTATCTCCTAAAAACCGCGAGAACTTGAAAAGAGAAGATCGACAAGGAAGAAAAAAGGGGGACATAGTGTAGCTTGCAATATTAGCAAACTCGGAGTACACTATACTTCGTATAATTAAGCACACTTGAAACAAAATATCTTGTTGAGTGGGCAATCCCACGGCATTGCGAAAGGCGCTCTTTCAATTTTTTTTTTCACACACAACACATCACCCAATTTTTTTCTTCGACACTGGCAACAATGATTCATCTTCCTTCTTCTTGCCTGTATGTTTTTGTGGAATAGTGTAAAATGCTCGAAAATGTAGACGTCACCTTTCGTCTCTCTCAGATGGTGCAGATTCGAAGAGCTGCAAGGAGTTTCATGTTTCATAAAGGATGTCATTATTCCTTTCAGGCTTTTGTGCAAAGGAAAGTGTGTACACCACATTTTTTCTTGCCATTGGTGGTGAGATGAATATGAAATGCTGGGAAATTGCGTTCCCATGACTAAATATTAAATATAGTCTTCATATATCTTTGTGAACAGTATAGTAGAAAACAAAATTGCAGATATTTTCTAAAGAAATTGTCATCATTCTTCGATAACACAAAAATCTTAATTCCCAAGTTTGGTGAGAGTGACGGTCTCCCATTTACATCGCTTTTATGATGACATACAAAGGTACATAAATAGTGTAGATCCCGATTCTTCTAATCGTGTCCTCACTTGTACCACTTACGTCTGGAAACTTCAACTTGATTCCAAATTCCAAGCAGCTAGTGCACATGAAAAACTAGCACATTTATCGCATAATTTGACCTGGAAGCGGGGTAGCCCAGAATGTAAATTTTTTGCCTTGTCTTCCTCTCCGTTCATATGCATGACCCTTTTACGCTGCTATTCGAATGTGTGTAATGCGTAAGCTTGTAAGCTCTGGAACATATGACTTGTATTAAGAATTCAGACGTGTATCCATAATCATATTCTACTTTGTGCACACACATACACACAAAATCTTGCTTTCGAGCATGACTTGGATACAAAATTTATTTATACAATTTTTTCCCCTTTTTTATGGAAGTCAACTCAAAAGTTGTAATTTTTACGTTGCCTTCTTGTGCTGTATCCTTTTTTACTGTTCGTTTTACAAGCAATATATATGGTACAAATGAAATGTATGGAGTTATGTAACTTTAGGTACATTCTGTTATATAAAAGATAATAATAAAAGTCATAATTATACGAGTTTAATACTAGATCTCCGAATGTTGCCTGGATTCTGCAATGAGATTTGCTTGGAGAAGAAATTGAAGAGCGGCCCAAATGGTTGGGACACACGAACATTATCATTAGAGTTCAGAGGAGGATCACGAAAGAACAGTTTGAGGTCGTTTCATCGTTGAACTGACAAAGTGTTCACAGACAGGCGTCATTTCTATTAACATCTTTTGTGATGCATGTGAAAGCTGCTTCAAGGAGATTTATTGTGATTCCTGTTCCAATAAAATGGTAATACAGCAGTAGCTATTTTCGAAAACAGTTTTATTTGACAATTTTTTAGGAAGAATTCTTTTCCACGCGAATCGAAAGTGAGTAAGAGATATATACAAGCAAACGACGGCGGACACAACTTCTGCATTGTTTGCATAACTTAAGTGTCATCAATATTTTTGGAGCAAGCTCATGCCGTCCCTGTTTTACTTTTATGTATTTACACGAAGCTTTCTCTTTTACAAAAAATAAACTAATTCCTAAGTGCAAATAGGGCTCAGCAAGGAAATATTCCAGGAATATCGTGAGTGAATCGACGGAGACTCCAAAGTGAATCTGCCAAAAACAATAAAAACGATTCCCGTCAAGGAATCCGTAGAAAATGAAAGTGAAGCTCAACCTGATTCGTTGCTGGAAAGGCGGAGAGGCTGCTTCCAGGATATGCTCCGGCAACTTTGTTACCCTGCGTTTGCGTTCCCATTAATTTTATTGGATTTTGATTTCGAATGGAAAGGGAGATGCACTAAAGTTATACAATATTATTGACACAGGCATGTGACAATATATTTAAAGTACAATGCATGCCTTTCTGTCAGGAAGTTTTCCGTCATGTCATCCGAAACCGAAGAAGAAAGAAGTGGAAACAAAAGTTATGCCACGCCTGTCAAGGACTTTTTCCGGACTCCCGATCCAACTGCTAAGGTGAAAGTACACAGATATATCTCTTTTGAAAATAACCTGACGTTGCAACATGGAATATCTTATATATCCAATATGCAAGAATTAATAGTGACTAAAGTAATGCCATATTTTCTGGAAACGGCACTCAAACAAATTTTGGACCCTTCCAAGTTTCTAGTTAGAAAGTTATGGATTGAACGTGGTTTTCCAATGAAGACGAAATCCCTAAGTCTCTGTTTGAATGATTCAGATAAAATGCTATCTTTCTTAACAAACTTTAATTTCAATCACGAATTCAGGTATGAATGACATAATTTGTAGGTAAGGATAGCTAACGTCCACGCTCGATAACTCGGTCTAATGTAGATATTTTACCAGGTTATGCTCACCTGAAGCAAAGCTTGGTTCAACGATCCCATGATACATTAACACACATATTATTTATGGAGTTATAATTTTAATGTTCATGTATACCACCTCATGATGCAGCTCAAATGAGCTTCGCAATTCAGTCGATTGAAATCTTGTTGCGTTTTGCAGTTTTCAATACAAAGTTCTCGCTCATCATCCAAGTCCAGTCAATCATGACAATTCAATACCCTCGATCCATATAAAATGCATCGAGTGGTTATTTGTATATTCCAGATGCAAAATATGCAACAGTTTAACTAAATTTTGATTTTAGTTTTAGGTCTAATTGGACCGAGCAACGAAGAAAATTTCTCAGAAATCTGCATCAAAAAGCATCTCAGTTATTTTTCCAAAATGCATAAAAAAGTCTTAAAAAGTCTTTTAGAAAACCTCACTCCACGTTTTCGGAATAAACACAATTTTTTGCTCCGAAAATACCTTCCAGTTATAATATAGCACAGCCCTCGTCCACATTTGGCAACTACCGTAGTGAATGGCACAACAACTGATATTCATATTATAATGAATGCATGAAGCTCTCCTTGTTAAACTTTTTTTATCTATTAAACCGACAGTAAACACCCTTGTGCCCATCGTCTATTGAACCAATGTGGATATTAAAAGGACCCAAAAAAGAACTCGGAAAGTAGAGAGGAAAGGAAAAGAAGAAATGGGGAAGATCCTTTTAAGGGAAACGCAATAAAAGCAAAGTTTTTCCCTTGCAGAGAGGCAATGCCGTGTCATATAGAAAAAAATGTACGACAATATTCACCATTATAACCACTTTGAAAGTGCTTTTGGTGAAAACAAGAAGAAGTAAAGAAATTCCCTCAAGATAGACTTCTCCATCCATCCACACACACACACAGAGAGAGAGAGAGAGAGAGAACAAGCACATGTGTACTTTTTACACCCACAATGGCTCTATAGTCTTGTGTATATAAGTACTCTATGAAGCATAAAAGAAACTGCTGTCCTTTTTCTACCGCAACTGGAACATGTATTAGTAATACAAGTCTTCCGACGGAACCTTTGTTGTTTGGTGTGTTTTCCCATTTCTTCTTTTCTATACAATTGTTGTGTGGATCCATGTACGTTTCTTCGCTGTTAATGCTATAGGTATACTACTTACTTACTGACAGTACGACTTTTTTTTCTTTTTTGCCTCAGTACTCCGTTTTTTATTATGTATTCTTTTCTCATTTTCTTTCGTCTGCCACTCTGGTTCCTGTTGTTGACTACTACTACGACCACTCGACTACCACACTGAACCACGGCGGCTCTGCCATGAGTATCACTTACGGAGAGGAAGGAAAAAGTGTTAAATGCGGATTCACTATATCGGTACTTTCACGATTTACGGCCCTCTTCAACTATGGAAATTCGACAGGATAACGTCTTTTTTCCTACTTCTTCTCTTCTTCTTCTTTTTTTTCTTTCTCTCTATTCTCTCTGAAGAAAAAAAAATGTTTGTAGGTAGATATGTATCTTTTTTGTGGAGGCAGAAAACTTTGTCAATAATGTTAACACAAGGGTGCAGTAGGAGCCAGAAAATAGGCGGATTTAAGTGTATAGTTGGTCCGTGGTAGTAAAAATTCATGCTATATTTGAGATTTTCTTTTTTTTCTACTTTTTCCCCTTTAGGACCAAATATTAGTAGCGGAAAAGGTACTAGTTACTGTACTTTAATGCTGCTAAAAACTATCTCGTCGTCGATATTGATGACCGTTTCAGAAAAGAAGCCCAAACTCTCCACTTTTTTTACTCGAAAAAAAAAAGTATGAAGAAGGGAAAAGAGTGAAGTGTGTTTGCTTCCACAATAGCATCAGGATAGATTTATACTTATTATTACAAAGGAAAACCAAGAAGGAAAAAAAAAGATCGCTATAGCTGGGAAGAAGAAAAAAGTTAACAATAGGTAGAGGAATCTATTTTATTATAAGGCTTTACCACTTCTTAAAATATCCAGATGTGACTTCATACATGCTTCTTCATTTGATCTTTGTTTCGATTCCCATGATTTCTTCGCTGTGTCCCGCTGGACTCGCTTTTTTTTTCCAAGAAAAAAAAATATATCCCATTCACATATACCTATAAGCCTACATAGATGAGAAGAAAAACCGATTCACCGTTATATATGTAAGGTTGGTGATGCCGATACAACAATAAAAATAAAACACAGCGCTCCGTTTTTTTCCTCTCATAATAGGGGAAAAAGTAGGAGACAAGAAAGAGGATAAGAAAATGCTGTCAAAAACTGCCGACAAGTTTATTTCATCTTTCCCTTTAAAACTCATTGCTGCATANTTTTTTTCCTCTCATAATAGGGGAAAAAGTAGGAGACAAGAAAGAGGATAAGAAAATGCTGTCAAAAACTGCCGACAAGTTTATTTCATCTTTCCCTTTAAAACTCATTGCTGCATAAGTTGCTCAGGAATAGATAGTGATGTAGTCTGTAGATCCTTTAATTCTATTGGAGGAGAGCTACCCAAATATTGGAAAGGTGTGTGCACTGATTCTATTCCCTGATATATTTTTTTTCCTCGCAGATATACAAAATTCCAAGAGAAATAGGGACCACTTCTCCCTCTCGACAAGTGTACGACTTTATAATAATAATATTTGAGAGAATAGTTTTTGCCGAAGAAAAAAAAACAATAAGATAGTAGCCATTGTCATTTGAAGTGATATTGCTTTCGTTCTTACCTTGGCTGCTATGCTTATTCGTATGAATTTCTGCAAATAATAGGATTCGACTGAATGTCACATCGAAATATTCTCCAACTCCAACAAAAAAACTTTTTTTTTCAAGTGCGGACCCTGTGTGAGGTATTCAGAAGAATGGGAGGAAAAAAAAACTGCGCGCGAACAAATGAGATAATATTATGGGAGAGCGATATAAAAGCGTTGCCCACTATCGCCATTGCTGCTCCTTTTTTTGGCAGCATTTTTTCCTCCTCTTTCACTCCCCTGCTTCCCTTTCTTTCCCCATTGCCAACAAATAGAGAAGAAGAAAAAAAAGACGGAGAGACACAACAACCAAAAGTCATTTCCCTTTCTTTTCGATTTCCTTTTTTCCCTTCTTTGCAATGACGACAACTTTTGCACATAATTCATGCTCTTCTCTGAATTCACAAAGTTTTGGTTGGAGAGTGAGTGGGCATATATCGTCACATGACGAGATACCTACGAATATCCATTCATGTTTTCCAGGACAAAGGCATATACTACACACATATATGTCTCTCCTGTTAACAGCATACTTCATTATGTATTCACTTTAATACTTTTTACACGAGCTATGCCTCATCCCACCACTTTTCGGTCCTTCCTTCAAGCTATGAACAAAAACTTTCATTTTTTCTTCCAACTTCCAAAATAAGAAAAAAAAGACAGTGGTAAGTTGAGGCAGAAAAGGAAATCTCGTTTGTCATGTGTTCTAACTTACTTGTGTGCAAATCTTCCCGCTAAAATGTAAGTTGTGCAGTTTCGACGCAGGAAAGAATTTTTTTTACATGACTCAGTTTTTTTTAAAGTTAAAATTTCCCGCTTGTAAAAATTACAATGAGTTAAGTGATCACTGGCTGAATACAAAGTATGGAAATGGAAGTAGCCAAATGACTTTCCTTCATTCATTTCAATATTTTTGCGAGGAAACGGATGCTGAAGCAGGTATGACTCGGAAACGGAGACGTGACGAAAGCTGAGGAGCTGTTGTACTGAATTTATTTGTTCCATTTTCTCCCTTTTGCAAAGACGGAAATGATGACAATGGTTATGTCTGTCATCTGAGCAGTGAGAAACAAATTGTGATCACCGAAGTAACTTGAGTAGTCTACATTTCCCCCGGCTTTAATTTATTTCCAGATCAATAAGTAATTCATTGATTTCAATAAAAAGAGTACATGATCGGTGTAATATCCTTTTCCTATTATTATTGGATTGAGGACATCTCTAGCTTTGCGCCGACAAACGGCACAATAACGCTGAGAAACGTTCCTCCATTATTTTTCCATTCTGTTTTCTTCCTGATTGTTTCCATGCTCTTTACAGTCTCTCTCTCTCTCTCTCTTCTCTCTCTCTGTTCCGCTCGTTTTCTGACTTATAATCGTGAGTTAAACTAGACAAATGGCGACAATAATCCTGACTCCAAATTTATGACGTAATTTTAAGCCAAATACCGTACAAAGCGTTCCCGGTTTCATTTTCCGCGTTGCTTGTTTGCAGGAAGAGCTGTTTTATAAAAATTAAGAACCTAGCACGACAAGATGAATAACAACATCTCACAGCTTCCAAAACCATACAATATGTAGACATTTTTTCTCCGAAATCGTTTGGCGCAAACCACCTCAATGTTTCCCAAAACTTTTTAATGATATCACACTAGCACGACAAGATGAATAACAACATCTCACAGCTTCCAAAACCATACAATATGTAGACATTTTTTCTCCGAAATCTTTTGACGCAAACCACCTCAATGTTTCCCAAAACTTTTCAATGATATCACACAAATGGGATGTTTCAGGCCAACGATTTTCGGGAGTACCTGATCAACTGTGTGTGAGACAGACACACAGACAAACTAACAAAGCAGCCTCAACCAGCACCTCACCACGTTCCCAAAATAATACATCAACGAAAGAATTTTTTCCTCCTTCTCCTAGAGGTAAAGTGGATGTTGGACTGGTAGAAGGGACCAACTGGTCGGAGGATGATGGCATGGTATGTCTGCCTTATACATATGTATTAATGAAAAGCACCAGGAATGAGCGCACTTTTAAGGTAAATTAAGTCATAAGTCTCTCCTTTCAAAGTAATCAAACCAGGGAAAGTACCATATCCTTTTTATTTACAATGAAAAGCGGAGAAAAATGTGACAGCAAGTTTTTGGCGTCACACAAGGAAAAAATAACCATGACTGCATATTATTCAGCATGCTACTCCACCAAAAGCTCCTCTACCCACACACAGACACGCTATGTGCTACGATCACTTTGTAACAGTCTAACGTAGTTACTTACAATGCCAGCGTGACATGCGGAGATGCCATTTACAGTGTCGTATTTATTATCGCATTCTATTAAAATTCCCTATATAATTTTTTTTGTGTACGTAACAATATTCCATGTCTGAAAGAAGGGAAAGGGAAAAAAAGTTGGTAATGCTGGCTTCAGCTTTCTCCACTGATAGTAGCGCTACTTGAATGGACGATATTGAAACATTCCTTTTCTTCTATGAAGATGTGTGCGCATAACATGCTCCACAAAAAAGGTATGCATGCATGGGAAGTTGAGAGAAGAAAAGGGGAAAAAATAAAAGATTAACGTAACCCGTCCAAATGAAAAAGATGAAGACGTCCGCTTGTTTTCACTCTGACTACCTTCCTTTCGTTACCCAAAAAAGGTCAATGTTGATTTTATAACAAAGGCACGACGGTTCCCTTACATATTATTCTGAAAGAAAAAAAACTACAATGACCATAAATGCATGTCTTTGAAGAGAGCTTACGTATGCATGTATGCAGTGCACACATAAATGCTCCAGTACGGTTTAGTGATGATAAACTTTCAAAAAAAGGAAAGGAAGGACAAGCATTACCGTGATCCAGTCTTGAAGCAATGTAGTAAAAAGTATGTAGGAGTCAAAATTGGAGATGGGATTTGAACCGGGCGGAGCACTGAAACAGAAATCTCCGTGTGCGCCACAAATTTTGTTATTGCACAGAGAGTGCTTGGGTTGTGCTTGCGAGAAGAGTACATGGTGTTGTCATTAAATCGGCCCTTAATTAAAACCCGTGTGCTCGCAAACTGCCGCTCGATAATCACAGACAAACAACTTGGAGCCACGCAACGAGTTTTTTTTCCTTAATCTGATCACCATTTTTATGTATGGTGACAGGCACGGAAAAGTTAATTCCTTATGCCGTCTCCCCCTCTCCTTTTTTCCATCCATTATGGCTACACATATGAGAGAGATATAAAATGAGGAATTGCATCATGAGGAGCGAGGAGGACCCACCGTGATACTGGAAAGAAACCATTGCCTGTAAGTAGGAGCACAGTCTTTCGGTTGAGGCTAATTCATTCCTACATGGGAAATGTTTAAGACTCAAGTGAGCATAAGCGTCGCTCTTGTTCCCTCCTCACAGCCAACTTTATTTTTATGTATCACACTTTCGTCAACATCATCGCCACCATATCTCTCTCACTTTCTCTCTCTCTCTCTCTCTCGCGAAATATGAAGCATCCAGAGAGAAACGCCTGGGTGTGCGTGGAAGTGAGCTTTTGGAAAAAGGAAGAACTGAGAGGAGAGAGAAAAACCGGAGGAGTGAATGAGTAAATGAATTTAAAGCTGAATGAAAAAATATAATGTGGAGCACTTGCACGTATTTTGAGACCTCTACTCCCACTTTGCCAGAGTCTTACGACCAATATTCTTCTCCTATGTATTCTAGTAGTAATTGGTGAAAATGATATAATTTGTAGGAGCGGTGTGTGGTGGTCACTGCTACGGCTCTCGTCTCACCAGCATTAATACTTTCTTCCAAAAGGTATCTCAAGAATACAAATCTTTCATTTCTGATACTTCTTCATCTTCCTCCTCTTTCTTACTCATTTTCAACGTAGGAAAACCCACCAGATTCCTAGTTTCATTAAGGATGCCCAGTAATATTTATTTCCATTCAAGTGTTAATATCTGAATTACGAAGATGTCCAATCAATGAAGCAGACCAGAAAATGGAGAAGGGATGGAATGGAGCACAACGACCACAAAACTCGAGAAGAAAGTATTTGGGAAATTTGATTGCATTGGAACTACAGAAGCCTGGAGGTAGTTCTCGTGGAAAAAGTAGGGCATTATACTGTACACACATTTCATTACACTCTCCTCTCGCGTTTACATGTGGGCATTGTTGATACGATAATTGATCGTTTTCCCTGGAGATGTTTGCTTCAACCTTTGCTATTGATTTACATACATACCTCCTCCTGTCAGTGAAGTTGCGAAGGACGTAGATCACTTCAAACGCGGGATTAATTTCAGTAATACTTTCCAGCAGATTGTTATCTTTTTCTATGAAACTTTTTCCGGCGACAACAAATGTGAAAAGGTTGTGGCGAGGCTGGAGTTATTTAAAATTTAAAACAAACTAAATTCTATGCAACTGCAGAATTTTTTTAAATGATCTGGAAAGAGGAAGCTGTTTGTTGAATATTTTTAGGATGCATTATGGTAGTAAAATTATGACCCGTTTTGCTCTTTACAAGGTACATGAATCACAGGCGAATTGAGAGAAGAAATCTCAAAAGAAGAAAAAATGTGCGCTTACCTCTATGGCGATTAGTCTGTTTATCGAACATTAGCATGGCATCCTCGATCTACAACAAACGGAAAAGGGAAATTGAAATACCGACAAAACAAATCTTCAGAGAAATGGAGTGATGTCAAATGAGCTATAGTTAATAGAATTTGCGATAGTTGAACTCTTACCGGGCCGACATAATCTGATCAGTACCATGAAATCAATGAATACTGCTCATCCACGGGAATCGTTTGGCCAAAACATTCGGTTGTCATGATTTGTAAAAGACGTTCACCAAACCAAAACAGAAAGACAATACATAGTAGTAGCATGGCATCCTTGTGAAATTTAATTTTTAAATCCGCCGTTTCCATCGTGTTGCATAAATAGTGGAAGACAAGATTTTAATCTAACCCAAAAGTAATTTAATACGAGACCGCACACATGCATTCCTGGGAGCATGTCCCCGGAGCAGTGCTGCACGGGTTAACAATACGTTCTGGGAATACTCTGTGCATTAATCTGTGTTTCAGTTGCGGTGACTGTGTATATTCTCTCGCTTCGCACACTTGATTTAGAGTCAAGTCGGAATAGGAGAAGAGAGACCGAGAAATGCACTATTTTTTTTCGTAGCAGGTTCGCTGCAGAGACGGAAGCGACCGCGATATCTGTTGGAAATGCTGACGTCTGTGATACGACGTCGTTCATTTGACAAAGTATGTGGAAATGTGGGGTGCGCATGAGGTATGCATGCGCGTAGCTAACTTTTATAATTTTGACTTGTGTTCCATCTTCCCCCAAATAGACTCTCACGATAAGATCAGTAATACGCTATTTCCTGGCTTTCAACTAAGGAATGTAATGGGAGCGAAGTGGGTTCCTCCTCAATTTACATATCAGGAGAAAACAATGCGAAGAAGGGGAGTTGGGTAACATATTGCAACACACGTGGAATCCAACTTATCTTCACATATAATGTGTCTCCACACACATTACTCCAATTGCGGATTACATTGGTTTGGAAATGACAACATATTAATAGTTAAAGAGTTCTATGATAAAAAAAATCAAAATTAGCGAGCATCGTCCCAATTCATTATCCAACAAAATTGGAAAATTGACTGACAATAGCGTGCCGTCCAGTTGGAGCTGCCAACAACCTTCTTGTTCGTGTACAACAGCTTCCTCTACAAATCATTCTGACGACGTATTTCTGCTATGAATAGAAATTTTATTTGAGCTGTATATTTTACGTTGGAGAGAATATAATACGTGGATGTTGTACACACCACACGCACGCTCAAAATAGCTTGTAAGTGCGTAGTAAATGGAAATAAGCGAAGGTCTTGTTCGGACTACGTCATCTCATGATTGATGCCTTTTTTCTGGTCGCCAACCCTTTCTCTTGAAAAAAAAAAGTTGGAGTGAGGCACTCCCGCTGTCACTATTACGTAAGCGGATTAAAGAAGGATAATATTATGAATTCTGTGCCTTTCAATATTCCTGTCCAGATTTGTACAACATAATTACAGTGTGGAGCAATTAACTGCTTTTTTTCGGAGATTTCCGTGAACAACAAATAAATCGATCAAGCTCGTATCTACAGAGAAGAGAGAGAGGCTAGTAGAGCTGTTTTCCCCCTAAAATAAATCCTCTGGCAATCAAAAATTCATGGAAGTTTTTCTTTCAGGTAAAAGGGAAACTAGATCATGACTGATTTATGAGGGGTCATCTAAGACAGCCCAGGACTTGAATAAAGTATGACCGGATATGTGGAGAAGAAAAACATTTTAATCTCAACTTTCCCAATCAGAACCAGGCCTGGAGAATAGCTACTCGTGCTAATGAAAAGAGGAGAAATCCACTGTACAACTTAATATGAGTGGAGACTGAGAGAAGGAAAGTGCTGCTGGACGGATTTGTTAAGTTGACCACGCACAGCACCACCACGACGACCGCCGGTTTTTGTCCTGTTGTAGAACAACTACCGCCAACACACACACACAGACTCTTTCTAGACATGCTTTTGGTCGTCTAAACATGACTCCTTTTGTGGAGCGGAATTCGAGACGTTCTCGCTTAGTAAAAGTGGATGTACCACTAGTGCAACATATGTATATACACACATAATATTATGTACACGCGCACCCGCTTTCATTTTTTTCCTTCTTCAGGAAATGGTATTCTTAAAGGGCAATATATAACGGGTGTCGTGTGCTTCCAAAAGCCTCTCTTTCTACTTCCTCTCACTTAATAACATTTTTTTTTCTAATGTAGCAAAAAAGGACGTACGCAACACTGTGTGTGTGAGTTAGACGAGCAAACTTGGATACGAGGCAGTGTAGCACACGACATTTCTCCTGCTTTTTTTAGCTCTTTCCAGTCGATATGTTTTTTTCTCTCCAGAATTTCTCTGTCAATAAATTCCTCCTTAACAAAGTGTGTACACTCACTCCAGTATTCCTCTGATCTTCTTTTATGTGATATGTGGAGCATTGTAATGCATGATGTACGTTACTGACTTGTGTGTGCGGTTTTGTCCGCGAACATGAACGAATGTCAACGCTTGACAGAGGACACGTCGGAACAGGGAAACTTATCGAGTTTTATTTCCTTCATTAGCTGGAAATAGTTTGGGGTTAATCAATAGCCAGTCAAAACACAGCATTAATGACAACCTGCGGAGAGCCAAATATCCGTCAATTTATTTTAATAACGCACCAAAAAAAATTATCCTTCTGGACCCACCTATATCCCGTCATAAATATTATGGCGAAACTGTTTTCCTCTAAATTCTTGATGAAAATGTCACGTCGGTCTCTTGCTAGCTGAGTAAATACACATTTTGCAAAAAAAAATAAAACAGTATGGGAAGTTTCGAAGCTTTATTCACTTGTTTTCTTACGTGAAAAGCACTCCTGGTCAAAACGTCCATAAAATTTTAGTAATGAGAATTAGTGCTCACGTAAATTAGCCAATTATCATATTTATACTCCTCTGAAAAAAAAAAGAATTATACACTGGTTCAGACCGGCGGCGGGCTAATGCCAGAAAGAGAGAGAAGTTATTTGCACTGCACCATGTTTTATGCATTCATCTGCATAATCATATTGTCATCATCATAAACTTTCTTGAGACGATATTACCTTCCTATTGGTCTCATTTCAGGGGGTTCTCAAGAAAATGAAATTATCCTCTGTAATTACAATAAAAGAACAGAACTACCACGTCTACCCTGTCTTTTTTTTTTCAAGTTCATTACGACAGAAAAAGTCATTAGTAACCCGTTTCTTTCCCTGTCAGTCACTTTTGGCGATGTGTGACTAAAAATTCGTACAAGGGAAACCTATTAAAAACATTATATTATGGAGGCATATACGATTTTAAGAAATCGATTAATGCGCACATGTACACCTATCCAGTATTCTTTTTTTCATGTATTGATTTTGTTTCAAATAGCGCTCGACACGTTTGCACTGAGCAAAAGAATATATAAACGTGTGATATAAAGTTGAAAGCTTGCATTATTGCTGATGAGCCGAGCCAATTCAAACTGTCAGTTGATGAGTGGAATCGAAGTTTGTTACGAACGTGTAGTTAAGCGTAATCCCACAAAAGAATTCTTCCATCATGCCCACTACCCGCAGTTGAGCCACTTCCTGGAGGGTCCCGGCGTCATCGTCGCTCCTTTTTTTGCACGGAGATGCATGCACTGGAACAGTGTTACACCACGAGATGGCACGAAATAAAAGGAGCTCCCTGGTGTAGTCAACCGGTATGATGAAACACTTTCATATGTGGAGCAAAAGTTCCACTCCCGGAATGAAATTATCCGCTGCTTTCAACTGCTCCAAAGAGATTAGGATAGGATCTCGGGTAAAAGTTTTCGCTTAGCACAGCTCCTACTTTGATAACCTTTTGCCAGTATTTTAAATATCAAATTTTACCATTTGCAAAAAGGACTACTTTGTTTTCAGGATTTATGACCATTTTCATCTGAATTTAATTATCAATGATGAAACCTTGCTGGTATAATATTTGAAATCGGCGGGAGAAGCGTGACGTATTATTTATGTATTACACACAAGCATTCCACCTAATCCTTTCTGACTTTTTGACATGTTTTTCCCAGTTTCCGTGAATGAATCACTCTTGACCAGAGATTGTGAAATTTCAGGAAGCAGAGTGGAGCTGTGTGTGATACATGCTGGATACATTTCTGGTGGAAAGGATTGGGAAAAGTGGAGAAGCATTAATATTGATAAAAATTAATAATAACAGGATATCATGGCCGTTTCTCCCCATTGCGCATAGAAGCTTATAAGCATGTAATCCACAATTTGTAAAATTAATGTGGTAATATATGTGTCCACGGCGGAGCCAATACAATCACTTTTCCTCACGCTGTGCGTATCGAGCTTCCATTAGCAAATCACATGCAGTGCAAGAATGAATTGCACAGATTGATAAATGGCTACCTGCAACTATTCCGGCCGAGGACACGATCCAACCTTAGTATACTCAACGTTATACGCAAAAAATCAGGGTAAAAAATCCAAGCAAGGAGGAATGAGAGATGATGGTAGTTAGGCGTGTAATGCCGGCCCTGCATGCATTTCCTACCATTTCTTAACTTCACGAAAAAAAAATGCCAGGTAAACGCATTACATTTTTAAGCGAGCGTTTCCAAAAAAACCATCATAAAAGCAAGGAAAAAAAAGTTTTTTTTTCTCTCTTTTCTTCCTTTCGGCCAGTAAAATGGAGGTTGAATGGAGCAACGATTTCATGCTTAAGGATCATTATTTTGAAAGTAATTTTAATTCCCTGAGAGCAAAGGGGAGGAAGCTGTGCTTCCAAAAAAATACATAAAGCGAGCCAAATAAATATTACCCCGAAAAACCGTAAAACTGTAGTTCATAGGTATAAGGGAAGAGCCTGACAAAAAAACAACATCCAGGCTGTGCCTTTCTTTCGTGTGAATACGAGGTTTCTTTTAAAAAAAATATTGCGGAGCAGAAGAAGAGTCCGTTATGTTCCAAAGGCTCATTCATTCCATGTTTTATTATCCTGGCAGTCGTACATTGGCAATAATGCCAGGTAATGTGTACCATCAAAATAAGTATTCACATGACCACAAGAAATGAATCTTGAGCATGCACATATCATAATAATAAGAGATTCAATTCATTCGTATAACTTCCCACTTATCCATATTGTCTCTTGTGTAAAAGTAGAAAGTGGAAATGCTCAAATATAGAATATTCCAATTTTGTAGAACAAGGATATATATACATGCCAACAAAAAATGACAGGTTTATACTGAGATTCCATTTTACATTCGCTGCAGGTGTGGGCAGAGCAGGTGACACTTTCCAGGTGTGGTAATGACGGGAATTTACGCGCGACAAAAATTGTCCACACGTCCGATAATTTTATGTTTATGAACACATTTTCATTTTACAAGGAGCCTGGCTTACGATTCTCTAAATTAAAGATGTCACCTAACAATTTTAGAGCTGCAGTGCTTATTACCCTGCTTCCGGAGTGAGCACATAAGAAGTTGTAATAAAAAGCGCACACAAATTTGAATATTCCCAATGCATCCATTACAAGCCGCAGTACTCATATCAACCAATTTTTTTTCTCTTCGAAATGGTTCCTGCTTGAAGAGAGGAAGTGACTGTAAATATTTAGCAATCTCGAGAGGAATCCCGACTAATGCGATAATAAAGAAAGCCTCCGACTTCCCAATATTTTTAATTAAAGCCACATTCGCAAATAACTGGTTGGCAAGAAATATTTGTAATTTTTAATTTAAAAAAGGGATAAATTGTGCATGAAATTAGTAACCAGGTAGAAGAGAAGCATAAAACACGACATCTTTTTTTTACAAACTTTTTCTTTTCATAAAAACTTGTTCACACAGACACACACACACACAGAGTTTGGAGTTTTGGAAACAAGGTAGGCACAATTGCCAACGTAACTTTGTCCGCTTTTTTTCTCCTTTCTATTATTACTATTATTGCTTCTATTCCACTCTGAGGGAAAAAAAGAAGTTTCGAGGGAATGCTCCACTCTGGTTGAGTTACTACAACCGTATTTTCCCCGTTTTTTCTTTATTCTTTTATTTCTGGCTGGTTGGGATTTGTCCGTATAGACAAGTTCCCTGATATTAGAATACACAAGCTTTCACTGCTGCGTGTAACGGAGCATAATAATAATAATAGTAATAATAATAATAATAATAACGGAGGAGACACACACGGGGAAATCGAAGGAGAGAAAGCGGTACGACGAAATAACCAAGTTGTACATAAAAGCTTGTTCTTTTTCTCCTCACTTTTTTTCTGAATATCACCAACTTCCGTTTTCAGCGACACAGCGAAAAAAAGAAAGGAGAAAGCGAGAGAGAGCAGCTGTAGAGAAAAACTCCAGGTGAGAGTAATGTTTGCTAACAACATTGAATCGTACCCTCAAGAAAAACAGTTTTATCAAATCCTTCCACGACACTGCGACCGAACTGGAGAGAGACAAACGGGCGAACGGAGAAAGAATGAAAGAAAGAAAGAAAAAACGGAAATATGGAAAAATCTGTATACATCAACCTACATTTTTAGTGGAAATCCATAACTTTACTACGACTACAAGAGCGACGACTGCTGCTGCGCCAATACCTTTTCTAAATTCTCAGATCCATCACGACTGATTCCTTTAAGGTGAAATCGCTTCGAGACTCTATACCTTTACGGCCAGGATAAGCACACACACACACAAAAGCCCTCTGTCTTACTTTTTTCTCTTCTACACACATACATGCTCACAAAAGCTTTGGATATGTCTGTATACATATTTTTTCACGTCACGGATAACTACACGAGAGTAACACATTTCTACTCCTTTCTTCTCTCAGTGGATGTCGACTTGTTTTCTTTATAAATGCAAGCTCGAGCTCTTCAATGAAATTCATGAAACAAGACCCCCTAGACAGATAGCTGGTTTTGAGCTAGTTCGAGCAAGAAGATGGAAAGATAGATAGATTTTCATCAGATCAGCCGGGCCAACAAATATAAGTTATACATCTAAAAATTGGAGGCGGACTGAGCACAAGAAAAAAATAGGGAAAAAAGGAAGAGACGAAAAGGAGAGAAAAGAAAGGAAAAAAAAGTGAAGGATACAAAGTTCAAATGGGCTCACTCGGCAACTGAACGAAAGCACAAGTTGTAAGTAAACCGAAAAGTGGAAGCCAGGAGCTTGCTTTTGCTACAATTCCAGGAAGAGGTACCTACGGACACAGTTATATGTACAGTGGGAAGGAGTAGCGGGAAAGTCGGATTGGATGGATAAAGAAATGCAAGTTATGGCTCCATTTCCGCTTCGTCCCCTATTGATTACGTGTGATATGAAACGAAGCAGTGGTGGTGGTAAACGAAGGATTCCTTTTTTTATATTTTGGCATAGATGTGTGTGTGTGTACTCTTTCAGAGGAGTCAGCCCAGCCCTTTCCAAATACACGAGCACACATGACACACACACACACACATGAAACATAATAATATTGGCGGGCGAGTATAGAGAAAATTGTGTGATAACGATAACATCCCATAATATAATATATGTAGGAAGAGAAGTCGACGAGACCAAGTGAGCTGAAAACGGGGAAAAAAAGGAAAGAAGCAAAGGTTGCCCAAAACTTTTACTACTATTTAGACTCACACATAATATATATCTATGCACACACACTCTCTTTCTCTCTCTCCAAGTATCTTGCTGCTTCCACAAGAAGAGCGGAACCTTATTACAGAGAAAAAAAAAGAAAGGGAGTAGTAGTGTCCAATCGCTTTCGTGTGCGTTGTAGCAAGTAGTCTCAGCTATTTTCTTCAGTGAGTAAACTGAATAAAGGGAATATCTGATATGTCTATACATAATGAACTAAGCCTCACGTTCAAGGAGCCATCCTGGTTGTCCAGGAGCTTTTCACTTTTTACCACTCAATTTGGTTGAATTGCACTTATTTCCCGGCTTAATAAAAAGAGTACACCTGCACTAACCTCAAATATTTAACATATTCCTTCACCGACACGAGGCCTCTTGTCAGCAGGCCCTCCAAAAATGCGTCAAAATTGCTTAGAAAGAAAATCACACGCGCTAAGACAAATACAATGTGCATAGATAGATACGTAAGTGTGCTACATTTTTTAAAAAATCTTGTGTAGATTGGAATTCCCGTAATTTATCTGGTTTAAATAGGATTGAGGAGAGTATCTAACTAACCAAGAAATTCCTAATTATTTTATAAATCTCATTTTTGAAATTATATATGCGTACTCCACACTGTAATATAATATCATCTTCCTTATCGAGAAATGGAAAACTGTATTTTATTATATTTGCATGGTTTGGGATGGAGTGTTTCAATCCAGCATTGAATTAAGTTCACTGGAGCATTGTTAAAGGAAAGTGGCATCTCCTGATAAGATTTTCATTCTCACTTAAGCAGCTCCCAAATACCTTGAAAAGCATCTTGGGAGAGATTTCTTCAAACGAGCAGAAGAATTTGGATGTCAGTCCGAAACAAATTTCATACTCAGTGCATACCTCCTTTATTTAATCAGGGTTCTTAAATTTGACAAAGCGAAACAAATACAGTCGGAACAGATATTAATGAATCAAGATTCTATTTTGCAAAATGTATTACCATGCATCGGATAGCTTCTCAAATAGCGAATGTACGGAAGATGATGAATAAATTCCTTATTTATAAAATATTCAATCCCGCATCCTTCTTTGGATAACTTCCCCAAAGTAATACCACACATTCGCTGGACAATTTACGTTTACAATGAATGTTTATGAAAAGAACTTTAAACTCCATTCTTTTCGGATCACGGCCACTTCCAACGGAAAACAATGGTTCACAACGATCGCCATGAGACCACCTCCTGGAAAAGAGCGCCACACTCTTTAAAAAGTTGTCTATTCCACGGAGGCTTGTCATCGCAATGCACGGTAAAACCCCAGCGGATTTTGGAATTGATGGAGGCCTCTTCGAGAAAAATTTGAAAAATAAATGTACTTTTTATAAAGAATCCGAACACAAGCTTAGTAATAATATAACATGAAGGGGCCTGTACCAGAATAGGAAATCTAGTGATTTTGCTCCACCAAAACGCACCCTAAATTTCCCCTTTTTTGCACTCTGCACCACACGCAACAAACTTTGTGAGTATCTGCTCCACATTTCATTGAATATGCATTTCCCCAGTCAATATACTACATGCACCATCCACTCATCATCATCATCATCATCATCATCATTTTTATGAGTTCTCTACTTGAGCACACACACATTCGGAAGAAGGAAAAGAAGAAATCTTGGTCCCAAGCCTTCAACCCTCGACTCGTCCACAGCGTGGACGGAATACCCGAGATAGATCCTCATTTACCACAACACAGACATCCG